>CM033647.1:158671582-158687682 GCA_019512145.1 Engystomops pustulosus | reverse complement strand
CCAAATCTATAGAGACCCCCACAGCTCAGCACACGGCTCTATAGGAGGATAGGCTGTGCCCCAAACACAGAGACCCTCACCATGAGAACCTCAACCCTGTAACCTGTCCAAATCTATAGAGACCCCCACAGCTCAGCACACGGCTCTATAGAAAGATAGACTGTGCCCCAAACACCGAGACCCTCAGCAGGAGGAGAACCTCGACCCGGTTACCTGTCCAAATCTATAGAGACCCCCACAGCTCAGCAGACGGCTCTATAGAAAGATAGACTGTGCCCCAAACACCTTGACCCTCAGCAGGAGGACCTCAACCCTGTAACCTGTCCAATTCTATAGAAACCCCCACAGCTCATTACACAACTCTATAGGAGGATAGGCTGTGCCCCAAACACAAACACCCCATCTTATAGTCCCCCAATTTAGGACTGTCCAAACCCCAGCCCCTCTATACTCATACATTACACATATACTTCCACTAGAATGAATAGTTACGTACAACCCGTAGATTACAGAACTGATACTGCGCACGAAACCATCCACTTATCTGAGGTTATATAAGATCCGGAGTAACGCTCCTTATCTCAGGACATAGTAACCTCCACATAACAACCGCATCTAATGCCCAGGAGTCACGGCAAGAAAGCTTTACGTATTAAATGGAATGTGACCATGTAGACATGTGGAGAGAGCACAGAGCCCAGCAGTGTGAGGACATGCTCTCAAAGCACTTAAAGAAGCTACAATCCTGCAAAATATGGTGACAGAAGAAGGAGGACTGTGACATATAGATTTATATTCAAAGATTGTGGCTTCTATAAGTGCCCTGGGGGGGTGTCCTCACACTGCTGTGCTCTCTGTATTGAAATGCTCCATTGGCACAACATAAATCCAAAGATTGTGGCTTCTATAAGTGCCCTGGGGGTGTGTCCTCACACTGCTGTGCTCTCTGCATTGAAATGCTCCATAGACACAAAATAAATCCAAAGACTCGCTTCTATGAGTGCTCCTGGGGCATGTCCTCACACTGCTGTGCTCTGTGCTGTGCTCTCTGCATTGAAATGCTCCATAGACACAAAATAAATCCAAAGACTCGCTTCTATGAGTGCTCCTGGGGCATGTCCTCACACTGCTGTGCTCTCTGCATTGAAATGCTCCATAAACACAAAAAAAATCCAAAGACTCACTTCTATGAGTGCCCTGGGGGTATGTCCTCACACTGCTGTGCTCTGTGCTGTGCGCTCTGTATTGAGATGCTCCATAGACATCACATATGTATAACTAAAAAGTTCTCCAAGAACACATACCAAACATTGTCTGCTCTTTTGTTATTTGATGAAGGGGGTGGGGAGGGGGAATCCATAAAAATGTAGCAAAGTTTGTAGCAAAATTGTGAAGCGCTTCATCATTCGGTGTATGTCCTAAGATTTAGGCAAAGACGTGGGACTTCTGTGATTTCTAAAGTTTACTAAATTCACTTGAAGGTAAAATATATAAAGTTTAAAATATTAATAATATATGATATTGAATAACTTTATTTTGAAAACATGGTTGCTACATTTTACCCAAAACTGACTCCAATTCCACAGCATTGACCACATGGGGACAGCGCCACTTTGGTTCATGTGGCTATGTGTGTTATTGCAGCTCGCCTCCAGCCTGGCTGGAGTTGCCCTTTAAATGCTTATTTAGAAATTAAATATAGCAATAAATGGGAAAAACAGAAATGTAGTGAACCGTTCATACAACAACATCAAAGCCCTGAGCTGCACGAAGGAGGATCATCAGGACGAGGGGAGACAAGGACGCCCCCAGACCTAGTTCAAAGCGCCCACCTGCCAGATGTTACGGTGCAGGAGGATACAGAGCGCGCCTCGGACTTTGTACTTAGGAGGCGAGTAAGAATAATGGCAGAAGATGATACTGGATTGTCATCCTCTTGGAGATTAAACAATGGAAAGAAACGTGAAAAGTGAGGGTTTATGGGGTCTTACACAGATGTGAGAGGAGCGATGATATAAACAAACATCGGGAGTCCGGCCTTGTATGGGAGAAGAATTCACCGCCACCCGCAGCCTTCAAACAAGAAAGTGTATATAGAAGACATGACACCGAGTCTGGGGAGATACATCCCAGGTCTATGACACCATGCCAGAGCAATGCTACACAAACTACAACTCCCAGCATGCCCTGGGGATGTAATATACCAGAACAGGTTGCAGACTGCGGATATAGGAAATACATGTGTGTGATATGTAATAAGTTCTATAAGAAACTATCCCCCTGCCTCAGCCCTCTCGTGTCCGTCGTACCCCGCCCAGCCCTCTCATGTCCACTGTGCCCTACCTTAGCCCTCTTGTATCCTTGGTACCCCGCCTCAGCCCTCTTGTGTATACTTTGCCCTGATCCCCCCATTCCCGTCTGTCCTCCCATGCCCTGGTTCAGCCCCCATGTGTCCACCGTGCCCTGCCTCAGACCTCTTGTGTCTGCCTTGCCCTTCCTCAGGCCCCTCGTGCCCTGCCATAGACCCCTCATGTCCGCCATGTCCTGCATCAGACCCCATTGTGTCCGCCGTGCCCTGCCTCAGCCCAGTCAGTCATGTCTGGCGTGCCCTGCCTCAGACCCCTTCCATCCGCCGTGCCTTGCCTCAGACCCCTCGTGTCTGCCATGCCTTGCCCAAGACCCATGCCCTGCCTAAGATCCCTCGTGTCCGGCGTGCCCTACTTAAGACCCCTAGGGTCCGCCGTGCCCTACCTATTGACCCTTTGTGTCCGTCGTGCCTTGCCTCAAACCCCTTGTGTCTGCCATGCCCTGCCTAAGACCCCTTCTGTCCGCCATGCCCTGCGTAAGATCCCTCGTGTCCGCCATGCCCTGCCTAAGACCCCTTGTGTCCGGCGTGCCCTACCTAAGACCCCTCGTGTCTGCCATGCCCTGCCTAAGACCCCTTGTGTCCACCGTGACCTACCTAAGACCCCTCGTGTCCAGCGTGCTCTACCTAAGACCCCTCGTGTCCAGCGTGCTCTACCTAAGACCCCTCGGATAGTAATCAGCAGACTTTGTATCTACTTGACCATTGAGTACCACTCTTCTATACCTTCCTCACAATCTGTGGCAGCATACTGTTGTCCTCACATGCTGCGGACAGCTATACTAATATGTCCTCACACTGCTGTGGCAGCTATACTGTATGTCCTCACTGCTGTGCCAGCTACTACTGTACTCACACTGCTGTGGCAGCTATACTATATGTCCTCCACACTGCTTGTGGGCTATACTGTATGTCCTCACACTCTGCGGCAGCTATATATATGTCCTCACACTGCGCGTGGCAGCTATACTATATGTCCTCACACTGCTGTGGAGCTATATATATGTCCTCACATCGCTGTGGCCAGCTATACTATATGTCCTCACATGCTGTGGCAACTCTACTTATATACTGTCCTCACATGTGTGGCGCTATTACTTATGTCCTCACATCTGCTGTGGCAGCTTATACTATATGCCTCACCGCTGTGCGCAGCTATAATATATGTCCTCACACTGCTGTGGCAGCCTATACTGTATGTCCTCACACTGTTGTGGCAGCTATAAATGTCCTCACACTGCTGTGGCAAGCTATACTGTATGTCCTCACATGCTGTGGCCAGCTAACTGTAGTCCTCACACTGCTGTGGCAGCTATACCTATATGTCCTCACACTGGCTGTGGCAGCCTATACTGTATGTCCCTCACACTGCTGTGGCAGCATTACTATATGTCCTCACACTGCTGTGGCCAGCTATACTGTTAGTCCTCACACGCCGTGTGGCAGCTATACTGTATGTCTCACACTGCTGTGGCAGCTATACTAATATGACCTCACACTGCTGTGGCAGCTACTATATGTCCTCACAGCTGTGGGCCAGCTGTACTATATTGTCCTCACAAGGCTGTGGCAGCTCTACTATATGTCCCTCACACTGCTGTGGCAGCTACTGTATGTCTCACATGGCTGTGGCAGTGTATACTATATGTCCTCACACTGGTGGCAGCTATACTTATAGGGTCCGACACACGGACGGGGCAGCCTAACTATGTATATCCAGAACCGTTCAGAACTGAATTAGAGTCCATATAGAACTCAGCAGACTTTGTATCTACTTGACCATTGAGTACCACTCTTTCTATACCTGTCCTCACACTGCTGTGGCAGCTATACTGTATGTCCTCACACTGCTGCGGCAGCTATACTATATGTCCTCACACTGGCAGGAAATATTCAGCCAGGCCTGGAGGCTGCGGCCGAGGACGACAGGGAGATGAAAAGACCCGGGAAAAGTGATTTACCTGTTTAGGATTTCATAGTAAACTTTTATTCTCGTATGAGCGGTTAATACCGGCGAAAGCCGGCATTGGCCACAACAACAGCTCCGAACACTTGCTGAAGGTTATAAAATCATGTAGAGGATGAGGCTAATAAGGGCAGGAACAAAGTCCTAAACGACCTAACAGCGGACCACAGGAAGCAGACATGAGGTATAGGAGGGGGGTACAATATCATTGGCGATTGTCGTCTCCATCAGTCTAACCTCGCCTGGAGATTAGGATCAGAGGGGTCGGGGGGCTTGTATGTCCTCATGACAAACACTTCCATCTCATCCAGGGGTGGAGGGGAGGGGCGTCGTGTATCCACACGCGGTGTACATTTACCATTGTGTAGAAGCAGAGCCGCTCAGATCCTTCCCTTTCAAGCCGGTATACATACTTTCACCAGCGGCGACTGGCATACTTCAGTCTGTCTTACTGCCGATTCCTGGGGGAGAGCAGGGGTCGTTTTTATAGAGAGGCCCCCCGAGAAAGTAAAAACCGTCTGTAGCGTCGCTATTAACCCATTGGATCCACCAACAGAGAGATACTCCAGAGCTGCATTCCAGTTCTCCTAGCGTCATGCAATCAGTAGGACCCCCATATCCTCCACAAACTACAATGCAGGGACACCTCTATGCGGGAAGAGCACCGGGATTTCAGCTCTGAAGCTTAAACTATAATGAATGTACTAGTAACATTATTACTGGATGTGAATATACAGCCATTAGGTATATGCAATCTTAGCATCTGTGGTACCATTCTATATTCCCAAAATTTAAGTTGTCGGAGCAGATCCGGTTGTGACAATAGAGGATCTTATCTTTAATTTCATTTTTTGAAGAAATTTTTCTACACAAAGGGAGGAGTTGCCCCTAGTAACCCAATCATGGAGAATAAAAGGTGAATAGAGGCCATCATAGGCCAATACTGATCCCATGGGACGGCTACCCAAATGCACAGACGCCCCCTATCAAGCCTCCTCATGGGACATAAAACAGGAGCTTTGGGACACTTTTGTATTGAATATCATTCGCAGAAAAGTAGCCGGAATCCAGGGTTCATAGTATGTAATATGTAGCCTGCATTCTGTATGTGGAATATCAAATCCAAGGATAAAAAATATAGCAACAAAAAGGTTACAAATTCAGTATTACTCTATTATCCTGTCCAGCTGTAATGGGTTAAAATGAACCTGTGGCATAGAGTAACAGCGTGAAAGCCGCAGCACAAGTTCCTAAACTGTAACCCTCCCCCCAAAGACTTACCAAAGTAACAAAATGCAGAATCGTCAATACTTAAGTAATGAGAGTTACCGTGAAGCCACTGTATGTGCCGTGCAGTGGGCGCCTCTCACCTTAAGATGACTGCACCAGCTCGCTACATCTTCTCCCAGGGAAAAAGTTGCCAACATTGCAGAGGTGTGAAACATCATCTCTCCACCCTCTGCAAGGTCCCACCCCTCAGCACGGCTCTATAGGAGGATAGGTGTGCCCCAAACAATGAGACCCTCAGAAAGAGGAGAAACCTCGACCCTGTGTAAACTGTTCCAAATCAAGAGGACCCCCACAGCTCAGCACACGCTCTATAGGAGGATAGGCGTGCCCCCAAACACAGAGATGCAGGAGAACCTCAACCCTGTAACCTGTCCAAATCTATAGAGACCCCCACAGCTCAGCACACGGCTCTATAGGAGGATAGGCTGTGTCCCAAACACAGAGATGCAGGGAGAACCTCAACCCTGTAACCTGTCCAAATCTATAGAGACCCCCACAGCTCAGCACACGGCTCTATAGGAGGATAGGCTGTGCCCCAAACACCGAGACCCCTCAGCAGGAGGAGAAACCGCGACACGGTTACCTGTCCAAATCTATAAATCCCCACAGCTCAAAGCACACGGCTCTATAGGAGGATAGCTGTGCCCCAAACACGAGACCATCAGAAGGAGGAGGACCTCGACCTGACCTGTCCAAATCTTATAGAGAACCCCCACAGCTCAGCACACGGCTCTATAGGAGGATAGGCTGGTGCCCCAACACAGAGATGAAGGAGAACCTCACCTGTAACCTGTCAAATCTATAGAGACCCCCACAGCTAGAACGGCTCTATAGGGAGATAGGCTGTGCACCAACACAGAGACGGCCTCACCATGAGAACCTCAAAACCCTGTGACCTGTCCAAATCTATAGAGACCCCACAGCTCAGCACACGGCCTATAGAAAGATAGACTGTGCCCCAAACAGCGAGACCCTCAGCAGGAGGAGAAAACTCGACCCGGGTACATGTCCAAATTATAGAATCCCCACAGCTCAGCACCACGGCTTATAGGAGGATAGGCTGTGCCCCAAACACCTTGACCCTCAGAGGAGACCTCAACCCTGTAACCTGTCCAATTCTATAGAAAACCCCCACAGCTCATTACAACAACTCTATAGGAGGAGAGGCGTGAAACAAACAAAAACCACCCCATTTTATTATTAGTTCCCCCCAATTCTAGGGGATGTCCAAACCCCAGCCCCTATACTCCTACATTACAAACTATAATTCCACTAGAATGAATAGTTACGTACAAACCCGTAGATTACAAGAACTGATACTGCCGCACAAAACCATCCACTTATACTGAGGTTATATAAGATCCGGAGTAACGCTCCTTAATATCGGACATAGAACCTCAACAGAACACGATCTAATGCCCAGGAGTCACGGCAAGAAAGCTTTACGTCTTAAATGGAATGTGACATGTAGACATGTGAGAGAGCACAGAGCCCAGCAGGTGAGGACATGCTCTCAAAGCACTTAAAGAAGCTACAATCCTGACAAAATATGGTGGACAGAAGAAGGAGGGACTGTGACATATAGATTTATATTCAAAGATTGTGGCTTCTATAAGTGCCCTGGGGGTGTGTCCTCACACTGCTGTGCTCTGTGCTGTGCGCTCTGTATTGAGATGCTCCATAGACATCACATATGTATAACTAATACATTTTCCTAAGAAAGAGACCACAAAAAATTGTTCGCTCTTTTGTATTTGATGAAGGGGGTGGGGAGGGGAATCCATAAAAAAGTTTGTAGTAAAGTTTGTAGCAAAATTGACAAGTGCTTCATCATTCTGTGTATGTCCTAAGATTTAGGCAAAGACGTGGGACTTCTGTGATTCTAAAGTTTACTAAATTCACATGAAAGTAATTATATAACGTATAAAATATAAATAATAGGAAAGTGAATAACGATTTTGAAAACATGGTTGCTAATTTTACCAAACTGACTCCATTCCACAGCACTGACCACAGGACAGCGCACTTTGGTTCATGGCTATGTGTGTACTGCACCGGCCTTTGGCTGGAGGTTGGCCCTTTAAATGCTTATTAGAAATGTAAAATATATAGCAATAAATGGCGAAAAACAGAAATGGAGGGAACCATTCATACAACAAACATCAAAGCCATGAGCTGCACGAAGGAGGATAATTCATGGACGAGGGGAGACAAGGGCGCCCCCGACCTAGTTCAAAGCGACCACTGCCAGATGTACGGTGTGCAGGGAGGATACAGGACGCGCCCGGACTTTGTACATTAGAGGACGAGTAAGAATAATGGCAGAAATGATACTGGATTGTCATCTCGTGGAGATTAAACAATGGAAAGAAACGTGAAAAGTGAGGGTTTTGGGGTCTTACACAGATTGAGCGGCACGATGATATTATAAACAAAACATCGGGAGAGTCCGGCCTGTATGGAGAAGGATTCACCGCCACCCGCGCCTTCAAACAAGAAAGGGTATATAGAAGGACATGACACCGAGTATGGGGAGAGAAATCCAGGTCTATGAAACATGCCAGAGCAATGCTACACAAAACTAAACTCCAGCATGCCCTAGGGATTGTAATATACCAGAACAGGTTGCAGATGCGGAGATAGCGAAATACATGTGTGCTGTATTGAATAGTTCTATAAGAAACTATTCCCCCTTCCTCAGCCCTCTCGTGTCCGTCGTACCCCGCCCAAGCCTATCAGTCCACTGTGCCCTACCTTAGCCCTCTGTATCCTTGGTTACCCCGCCTCAGCTTTCTTGGTATCTTTGCCCTGATCCCCCCCATTCCCGTCTGTCTCCCATTGCCCTGGGTTCAGCCCCCATGGTCCACCGTGCCCGCCTCAGACCTCGTGTGTCGCCGTGCCCTTCCTCAGGCCCCTCGTTTGCCCTGCCCATAGACCCCTTCATGTCCGCCATGTCTGCATAGACCCCATTGTGTCCGCGTGCCTGCCTCAGCCAGTCAGTCATGTGGCGTGCCGCCTCAGACCCCTTCCTCCGCCGTGCCTTGCCCAACCCCTCTGTACCTGCCATGACCTGCCCAAGACCCAATGCCCTGCACTAAGATCCCTAGTGTCCGGCGTGCCCCTACTAGACCACTAGGGCCGCCGTGCCCTACCTATTGACCCTTGGTGTCCGTCGCTGCCTTGCCTCAAACCCCTTGTGTCTGGCCATGCCCTGCCCTAAGACCCCTTATGTCCGCCAGCCCTGCGTAAGATCCCTCGTGTCCCGCCAATGCCCTGCCTAAGACACCTTGTGCCGGCGTGCACTACCTAAGAACCTCGTGGCCTGCCATGCCCGGCGTAAGATCCCCTCGTGTCCGCCCATTGCCTGCATAAGATCCCTCGTGTCCACCTTGACATACCTTAAAGACCCCTAGGTCCAGCGTGCTCTACCTAAAGACCCTGTGTCCAGCCATAAGCCAGAGGGATTATATTAAGAAAAAGAGGGTCTCACAGCGTTGATCTAACTAAGACCCATCGATTGTCCAGAGTGCTTACCTAAGAACCCTCGGTCTCCAGCGTGCTCTACCAAGACCCCTGTGTCCAGCGTGCTCTACCTAAGACCCATCGTTGTCCAGCGTGTCTACTAAGACCCTCGTGTCCAGCGGTGCTCTACCTAAGCCCCTCGTGTCAGCGTGCCTACATAAGACCCTCTGTCAGTGTGCTTTACCTAAGACCACTTGGTCCGCCTTGCCCTGTCCTAAAGACCCCTCGTGTCCCCCATGCCCTGCATAAGGACTCCTAGTCTCCGTGCCCGTGTCTCACCCGCCGGCACCATAGACACAGGTCACATCCTCTGCTCACAATGCTTGACTTTTTGCTTCCTTTTGCCCCTCAGGGAAACGCAGGAGTGAATATTTTTCTGGACCATTATGTAAACAATACAATGTTTTCTCTTTCATCCATTCTCTAATAATTGGAAACATGTCCAAGTGCCTGGAATTTCCACGCGATCGAATGGTCGCGATTCACAACAGCTCTCTATGAACTTGTCGTTAATGTGGGATCATCCAGCATTTGTAGTTCAGAACTATCAGAGAGGACACAGGACCTGGATTGCAAGAATATTTCTGCAGTTTTTAGGTTTTCATTGTAGTTTTACATTTACTGAAAATAGATATGAGTTCCTGCGGACAAGTCAGTGTAGTGCCCACGGGGGGGGCCCCCCCCCCAAGGGTAAGTAGCGGATCAGTGAGGGTCCCAGCGTGTTGGATCCTAAAACATCTACTAGTAATACTATCAGGAAATGTTCAGCAAGATTTTTTAATCCAGGGCTAGTTTTTACGGATTGAATATTATATAAACCATTAAAGTCATTACAGAATTCTACATGAGTTCCCGTTGGCCCTATCTTCATAGAGGTAAACATTGTACACGTGACTTTATCCATTTATCCACAGATTCCATATCAATCATGTTCCCATTAATGGTAACAACCCTCTACAGCCTACCATCCCGCGCCCCATTACCAGACTGTAAGGTCAGGTGTTACCCAGAATACTATAACATAGCACAGGGTAATATTTACAGGGGCTAGAGTTAAAATGTAACCTTGTAATGGTAAGTCACCCGTGTGTTCTATCAAGGTGGAACGCGTCCATGGGGGAAACCCACAGATCAGCGACAACTCACAACAAGAATTCTGTATGTAGATACAAGTCAGGAAATTCTTTTCTATCCTCAAAACCATTCGGACAAATCTGACAGTTTACAATTTCATTAAGTCTTTTATTACTCAGAGCTGCACTCACATTCTGCTGCTGGTGCGTCACTGTGTACATAACATGACATTACTTATCCTGTACTGATCCGAGTTACATCCTGTATTGACTCCCCAAGAGCTGCACTCAATATTCGCTGTGGTGCAGTCACTGTGTACATACATGACATTAACTTATCCTGGTACTGATCCTGAGTTACATCCTGTATTATACCCCGAGCTTGCAATCACTATTCTGCTGTGGTGCAGTACTGTGTACATTACATGACATACTTATCCTGTATGATCATGAGTTACATCATGTATTTATACTCCAGAAGCTGCACTAACTATTCTGCTGCTGGGCAATTACTGTGTACATACATGACATTACCTGTTATCCGTACTGATCCTGAGTACATCCTGTATTATACTCCAGAGCTGCACTCACACATTCTGCCTGCTGGATTGCAGTCACTGGTGTACATACATGACATTACTATCCTGTACTGATCCTGAGTACATCCTGTATTATACCCAGAGATGCACTCCTATTCTGCTGTGGTGCAGTCACTGTGTACACATGACAGTAATATCCTTACTGATCCTGAGTTACATCCTGTATTATACTCCAGAGCTGCACTCACATTCTGCCTGATGGTGCAATTACTGATGTACATACATGGACAGTACTTATCCTGATACTGATCCTGAGTTACATCCTGTATTATACTCCAGAGCTGCACTCACCATTCTTGCTTGCTGGTGCAGCACTGTTGTAACATACATGACATTACTTATCTGTACTGATCCTGAGTTCACATCCTGTTATTATACCCCAGAGATGCACCACTATTCTTGCTGCTGGTGCAGTCACTGGTGTACATACATGACATTACTTATCCGTACTGATCCTGAGTTAATCCTGTATTATACTCCAGAGCTGCACTCACCTATATTCTGATGTGGTATGCAGTCACTGTGTAACATACATGACATTACTTATCCTGTACTGATCATGAGTACATCCTGTATTATACTCCAGAGCTGCACTCACTATTTCTGATGCTGGTGCATCACTGTGTACATTTACAGGACATTACTTTCTTGTACTGATCCGAGTTACATCCTGTATTATACCCCAGAAGCTGCATCACTATTCTGCTGTGGTGCATCACTGTGTACTACATGACATTACTATCCGTACTGATCATGAGTACATCCTGTATTATACTCCGAGCTTGCACTCATTATTCTGCTGCTGGTTGACAGGTCACTTGTAAATACATGACTTACTTATCCTGTAATGATCCTGAGTTAATCCTGTATTATACTCCAGGAGCTGCACTCAATATTCTGCTGCTGGTGCAGTCACTGTGACATACCAGGAACATTACTATCCTGTATGATCCGAGGTACATCCTGTTTATACTCCAGAGCGCACTCACATTCTGATGCTGGTGCAGCACTGTGTCATACATGAATTACTTATCCTGTACTGATCTGAAGTACATCCTGTATTATATTCAGAGCTGCAACTCACTATTCTGCCGCTGGTGCGTCACTGTGTACATACATGACATTACTTATCCTGTACTGATCCTGAGTAATCCTGTATATTAATTCCACAGCTGTTAATAGTTGCTGGAACTGAATATGATTTTAGATCAGGACATAATTTTAATATAAATACATATATTTCAGGCCTTGGGATTATCCTATAGTAAAGCCATTCACGCTACCAGTGATAAGAGAAAGAAGTAGTTTCCGGTCACTGTTTAGGCTGATTCACATTAGTACAGTGTAAGTTTAATAACAAAACACTTGCGGGCAGTGTCAGATTTTTACTGTATTTAATAACTACTGCCCTCTACAGGCCAAATCCCAGGAACAGCAAATATTCAGCAATTAACTGAGAAAACCTCACATGCAGTCCACAACACCTCCTGGCCGGAGGTCTATTGCTTTGTAAATCCACATGGGGCGGAGACTGGAGGTAAGGGGTCTTATAGGCCCCCCATTAAGGCAATTACTGCCCCTACAGTATACTTTACGGAAACCCCTCTTCTCACAGATCCAACATCGCAGGAAGCTCTCCGCTCGTTTTATCAATGGATTGGGGAATACGAGGAACAAAACCGCATCAATGACCTGAAATTTAAGCTCCAGGTCACACATTGTGCAGCTTTGATTGTAGAAAGATGTGAAAATCATTTACGAAATCTTGAGCCGGCTATAAACAATAGCTGACGTCTATTCTGTATGGGATCCCCTGACTCCCCCTAAAAGGCAGATTTGGGGATTTAAGGGGTGGTCCCCTTAATGACACTAGGACTCTTGGCACCCGATAAATAAAGGGCCAAGCTTGCAGATTGATGGGGGTGCAAGTTGATGGGGGAGGGAAAACCCCAACCAGTGCCTGGGGCAGATCTCCATTCACAGGGACGTACAACCCCTAATGCCTGGGGTTTTCCAATGTTGAAACCCCTATATGAGAAGATATAAGGGTTTCTCTAGTTATCTCTGCGCCTAGTGAAGCATGCATGGGTATATGTAGAGTTAAGCAGGGAGTTTGTAACAGGTATATCAGCATTACTCTGCACCCCCCCCCAATAATCTGAGAGATAATAAAAACTTAGATCACATCTGATGACTGAAAGCTGCAACATTGTATCACAAATTTTTGCAACAATCTAATAATGTCTGCATCAATTGTTATTATTTTCAAAATCTCTGCTTCTGTGACTTAAACGGACACTGAAAAGGTGGTTACAATTATGTTTCATAATCTCCATGTACCCCAGCCTATAAAATCTCTGTAAAACTCTCATTTTGAATATTTTATTACCTAACATAATTGGAAATTTTTTTTTTGTCGTTGAATAATGTGTTGAAATGTGTTGATTCAATTCCTCTTAAATTGCACTTTTAAAAAAATGACGCAGGCACTTATAGGGAACACTAGGGGGAGACACTGTATGACAATGTTCCATTATGGCTCCCTATCATTAAAAAGGCCTGAAGTGATGAAGTAACTGCAGTAAAACTGTAACAAAACCCTCAGCTGTGAGAGTCATTACATATGTGACAGGTTGTGAACCACGGTCATGGACTAAAGGGATAAAAAACCAGTTAGGAACTGAGGGCAAAATACAAACAGAGGCTTAGGAAATGTGTAAATGTGAAGTCCTATGTAAAATACTGATTGATAAACATGATACAAACAAGATTTTGGGGTCCGGCTCTAACTCCTACCACCATAAGCAGACCAGAGGCCATAAAACAGGTGTGACATATAGTGGTTTACTAGTTTATACAAGGCCCCGCGCGGTTCTTGTGGGTTGTCGACCTGACTGCACTCAGCCAGGGTGTTTCATGGATATAATTGCATGGAAGCTTAATATCACATCTGGGACCTGAGAACAAGAAAGCTGGGTTACGAATCACTGTAACAGAACTTTCCCAGAAGAATTGATTTGCCAAAGAAAAATCCTTGAATTCCAGAGGTTGCATGAACGAATGTACAAGTGTCATAGACGCACGTACAGGCAATTTTACTCCTTTGGAAAACTCTGCATGAACAGAACAGGATTAGGGTTTTATAAGTAGTTGGGCTTGTGTTGAGGGGGTCAGGGGGCAGGGGGGGTCTACGGCCTGCGCCTCTGCCTGGTCTGAGGCACTTGGCCTCTACACCGCCTGGTCCGGGACATGCGGCCTCTGCCACTTCCTGGCCTGGGGGCCTATGGCTTCTTGCTACAACGGTCAGGGGATCGGACCAAAAATGTCACGTGTGGAAGAAAAAAAGGGGATGGAAAAAAAACACCCTCAACACACTGTACCCCAAACAAAAGTAAAGTTATAGTAACGCGGCGGCGGGAGGATCACCGGTTTTTGGCTTGTCGTAGTTATTAAAACTCTGGAAGGAGAATGTGCCCACTGAGAGCGAACACGGGTATTGGCAAGATGCCTGAGCAGAAGTCCTGTTGATGGGACCTGGGAGACGGAAACAGGAGGAGAAAAAGAAAAATCAGGAGGAAGAGGAGGACTAAATCCACACGTCCTCACACAGCGTGAGAGGATGCTTGGGATAGGCCAGGGAAAACGGGATCGCTGAAGAGAGTAGAAGAATGAAAGAACTGGGCGGACTGAGAGGAGACAAAGAAGACCGGGAGGGGAACTGGGATCAGCACATCGGGGGTTAACTCCAGCCCTTAGATTTAAAAAAGGTTTTCAGGTTTTATCTAAATAAAGTTTAATTAATCTGTAAGCTTTGAAAAACCTCGTCACAGACTTTTGTCGTGCTCAATTCCATATGATATTTCAAGATTCTCTGCTTGCAGTCACGTGAATGGTTACCGTTCTCGACTAGCCATAGAAACTAAAATCGACGCTAACCCAATACTGCCCGGAGCTAGGAGAGGAAAGGTTGTAGCAATGACCAAAAAGCAACAAAGTCAGAGGATCCTACTGATACAAGGTTACCAGAAAGATAACAATAAAAAAGAAAACAAGACAATGGGATGGCAAAGGAAGGGAGGTAAGGACGTGTAAACAAACACTCAGATGTGATTAGTTAAGGTGTGCAGGGAATTTATTTCAGCCCTGGGGAACGTCTCCCTTGAATGAACAGCAAGCGGATAAGGGTAGAAGGATAAAAGAAAAATGCGTAAAAAGTTTCAGTGAAAGTGTAAGCACTAATAAAGAACAAATGATACTTAAGCGGGGTCAATAAATTTTGATAGGGCTCATGGGAAAGGGCCAGGGGGGGCATAGACGCACCTGGCCATGGGGTCTAGGCGAGTGACACTGTCTAAACTTTTAGGAACCAACAAAAATCAACTACAATGAAGGTGGGAAGAACCTAGTGAGGTGGAGGAGGTCAGGGTCATTGCGTGATTATGCGGTACCACCCCCCCTTTAGTCCCTCTGTGTAAGTTATAATAACTATAGCAGCCCCCGTCACACCCCCCACAGGAGGGATAAAGAAAGGGGACTCCTCCCCCCCCCACAGCTACACCACAGCTGCAATCAAGCTCCATATACGCCCACTCAGACACCCCCGCCGTGTCACCCTGGAGGTTCCCATCGTTGTCGTTCGGCAAATGCCCAGCTCAGATTAGAAATCGAAGAATATTCTGCTCTGTAACTAAGAAGATTGCTTTCAGGATCTAGAAAAAGCTGGGTGGAACATAAACTGTGAAATCAAATAACCTGGCTCTCAATCAAAATCTGCAGACACATCCCCAATCTCTAACTATGTATCTCCAGAAACCGTTCAGAATGAATTAGCGTCCATATAGAACTCAGCAGACATTGTATCTACTTGACCATTGAGTACCACTCTTTCTATACCTGTCCTCACACTGCTGTGGCAGCTATACTATATGTCCTCACACTGCTGTGGCAGCTATACTATATGTCCTCACACTGCTGTGGCAGCTATACTATATGTCCTCACACTGCTGTGGCAGCTATACTATATGTCCTCACACTGCTGTGGCAGCTATACTGTATGTCCTCACACTGCTGTGGCAGCTATACTGTATGTCCTCACACTGCTGTGGCAGCTATACTATATGTCCTCACACTGCTGTGGCAGCTATACTGTATGTCCTCACACTGCTGTGGCAGCTATACTATATGTCCTCACACTGCTGTGGCAGCTATACTATATGTCCTCACACTGCTGTGGCAGCTATACTATATGTCCTCACACTGCTGTGGCAGCTATACTATATGTCCTC
>CM033647.1:158632612-158671402 GCA_019512145.1 Engystomops pustulosus | reverse complement strand
GCAAGCTATACTTATGCCTCACACCTGCTGTGGCAGCTAGCTATACTGTATGTCCTCACACTGCTGTGGCACGCAACTATTGCCTCACACTGCGTGCAGCTATACTTATGTCCTCACACTGCTGTGGCAGCTTTACTAATGTCCTCACACTGCTGTGGAGCTATACTATAGTCCTCACACTCGGTGGCAGCTATATATGTTCCTCAACTGCAGGTGGCAGACTATACTAATGTCCTCACACTGTGTGGCAGCTAACTATTGTCCTCACAATGCGTGGCAGCTTATACTATATGTCCTCACACTGCTGTTGGCAGCTACTATATGTCCTCACACTGCTGTGGCAGCTATACTATATGTCCTCACACTGCTGTGGCAGCTATACTATATGTCCTCACACTGCTGTGGCAGCTATACTATATGTCCTCACACTGCTGTGGCAGCTATACTGTATGTCCTCACACTGCTGTGGCCTTAACTCTGTGTATTCAACTGCTCAATAGCTTCTCCAGCAGTATTCGGTCAGTTTCCTACTACAGTTTTTACTAAGCAAAAGGGTCATAAGCTGTAGAGCAGTTCAAAACAGAGAACTAAGGGCACAGCAGTGTTAGTACACACCCCAAAAGAAACTACAATCCTGGAAATAACAATAATTCTGCTACTAACAACATACACAAAGGTCTGATTACACATCTCCCTAGGGACAACACCTAACACTGGCAGCAGAGAGAACAGAGCACAGCAATGTGAGGACACACCTCCAGTGTACTTGGAGAATGCTACAATCCTGGAATATAAATCCACATTTCACAGTCCTGCTGCTACTAATAACATACACAAAGGTATGATTACTAATACTGGGTGCAGAGAGCACGGAGCACAGCAGTGTGAGGACACACCCCCAGTGCACTTGTAGAAGCTGAACTCCTGGAATATAAATATATATTTCACCATCATGCTGATACTAATAACATACACAAAGGTAGGATTACACATCTCTCCATGGAAAATCTGTGACATGCTGGCGAGAGCTAAGAGCACAGCAGTGTGAGGACATGCCTCTATAAAAATGGAGAACAAACAATCCTGAAATATAAATCCATATTTCACAGTCCTACTGCTGCTACTAACAACACACACAAAAGAAATATTACACATCTTTCCAGAGACAATACATTAACTGACTGCACAGAGCACAGCAGTGTGAGGACACGCCTCCAGTGCACTCTGAGAAACTACAATCCTGGAATATAAATGTATAGTTTACTGTCCTGCTGCTTCTAACAACATACACAAATGTATGATTACACAGCTCTCCAAGGACAATGGGGCACATTTACTTACCCGGTCCTGTCGCGATCCAGCGGCGCGTTCTCTGACGAGGATTCGGGTCCGACGCGATTCACTAAGGTCGTGCACCCGATATCCACCAGGTGTCGCTGCAGCGCCGAGGTCTGCCGGAGTTCACCATCCTATTCCTGGTGCATGTAAGTGCGTGTCAAGCAACACTTTTTTGTAAAAAATAGCTCAATTTTTACAAATCCGTCGGGTTTTCCAACAGCCACACCCCCCTCGTTTTTTGTCGCATGCAAGCCGGCGCCGATGCGACACAATCCGATCGCGTGCGCCAAAAACCCGGGGCAATTCGGCGCAAAACGGTAAAATTTGGAAAACCCGGTGGAAAAATGCCGAAAAAGCGGACCCTTAGTAAATAAGCCCCAATATCTGAGATTCTACAGAGAGCACAGAGCACAGCAGTGTGTGGACAGGTCTCCAGTTACAATCATAGAATATAAATATATTGTTTACAGTCCTGCTGCTACTAACACCACACATAGGTCTGATTACACATCTCTCCAGGGACAATACATAACACTGGCCGCAGTCTGTATGGTCACCATACCGCAGCAGCAGTAGCTTGCGGTTACTTAATACCAGTTGGCGTTGCTGGTTTTATTGGTCGTACTGGTCATCACATGTATTGATAGTAAAAACATGAAAGACCCCGACTGCGCAGATCAAAGCCCCTCTCCTCGTATTTTACGCCCTCCCCGAGAAGCAGATGTTTATCCGGAGCCTTTACTGTCACATGGAATTCACAGAAAGAAAAGGGGAAAAAAAATCTCAGGTTTTTTTCTTACTCCCCCGAGGCAAAATGTAACAAAGATAAATCAGTGTTTAAGTGTGAGACGTCTACGCATCAAACACGCCGCGCTCATCACGCCGTGTCACGTCAGCCCGGACACGCAGACTGACATGTGCGCCGCTCCAGCTGGATGAGGTGACGCAGCCGTGTCCCCGGGGTGACAGAAACTGTCCTCTATGTGACCCAGCATCCTCTTATAGCGCCAACATACTCTGCAGTGCTGTACACAGGTGGTAATGACTACGCTATGGTACTTGGCCTAAGAGCTCACAATCTAATCTCATAGGAGGAGCATCGTTCATGGGACATATGATACCGCTGCCCCTTGTAAGATTCAAACCCAAGACCCCATTAAAATTAAAGGGAACCTGACAGCAGTTGTGACCATAGCCAGTGCTATGTATTTTCCCTGGAGAGATGTGTAATCAGACCTTTGTGTATGTTGTTAGTAGAAGCAGGACTGTGATACATGGATTTATATTCCAGGATTGTAGTCCCTCAAAATGCACTGGAGACGTGAACTCACACTGCTGTGCTCTGTGCTCTCTGCAGCCAGTGTTAGCTACTGT
This sequence comes from Engystomops pustulosus, assembly GCA_019512145.1. Lineage (NCBI taxonomy): Eukaryota > Metazoa > Chordata > Amphibia > Anura > Leptodactylidae > Engystomops > Engystomops pustulosus. The sequence continues at coordinate 158,668,690 of CM033647.1, read as the reverse complement.
CCTTGGAGATCTGTGTAACCATACTTTTGTGTATGTTGTTAGTAGCAGCAGGACTATGAAATATGGATCTATATTCCAGGACTTGGGCTTGTCCAAGAAGTGTGCCCTTACACTGATGTGCTCTCTGCAGCCAGTGTTAGGCTCAATTCTCCCTGGATAGATGTGTAATCACACCTTTGTGTATGTTGTTAGTAGCAGCAGAGCTGTGAAATATGGATTTATATTCCAGGATTGTGGCTTCTCCAAATGCACTAAGGGTGTGTCCTTGCACTGCTGTGCTCTGTGCAGGCAGTGTCAGGTATTGTCCCTGGATAGATGTGTAATCACACCTTTGTGTATGTTGTTAGTAGCAGCTGGACTGTGAAATATGGATTTATACTCCAAAATTGTAGCTTCTCCAAGTACACTAGGGGCGTGTGTTCACACCGCTGTGTTCTGTACTCTCTGCAGCCAGTGTTAGGTTTGATTCTCCCTGGAAAGCTGTGTAATCATATAAATGTATTTATATGACTCAAAAGGGAGATGTGTCCTGACACTGCTTTACTCTGTGCAATGAACTGCTGCAGAGCCCCTCCTCTTTTATCTGATTGACTACTGTAGTAATCAACCAGACACCTTTATATTCAAAAAGCACAATGCTAGGAGCACAGCAGTGTGAGGACACTTGAGGAGTCCAGGCCTATAATGCTCTGCAGTTCTGTACACACATACACTTCCAATTAGTAAATGGTCCAATTAGGTGTATAATGGGGGTCTATGGTTATGTTCTCCCTCCCTGCTATGTATGGGGGATGGGTAGATTGGGGTGCAGCACCCCTATACCTCTCACACTGGATATAGCGCATGTACATTACCTTCATGGATGTAGTTTTAGGGAGAGTTCAGATGCAGTAAAAACCAAAATTCTGTTAAGCACAGAACCCCCATATCACCCCCTGCACAGGGATTATTAGATATCATTTACTATAGGTTAAACACTGCAAAAACTGATCCCATAACAGTGAGATCAGAGCACAGCAGGGTTACCGGGCCGCACAGCAGGGTTACCGGGCCGCACAGCCAAGCGGTTAGTGTGTATCATTAGTGTGGTAAGAGGGCTGCAGTACACTCTGCACACAGCCAGGGGGCCTCACTGACCGCGAGCATTTCCTCTGACCAATGGAGAAGCGCAGAAAGCGGACCTCACCCGGGTCTCTGGACGATGAGCTGCGTGATGGGATAAAGAGAGAGACAGCAGGGGTGTAACCTCACCTGGTATCACAGAAGCAAGGACACAGGACATGGAGGATTCTGGGAAATTATTACTGAAGTAGTTATTAAAGTGCATCTCTTATAGCCAAACCTGTAATCCATTATAAAATTAGATACTGAGACTGCGATCACATACTGAGACACACTAGGAGCACATTTAAGCTGATTTTCCCCTCCATTTGCAAGGTTTCTATAAATATATTATTTTTATTTGGATGCTTTGTGATTGGTCAGGGTCTTCCTTACATGATATCTACTCTTACTTTAGTGCAGTCTCTTTCTTCCCACTGCATTGGGCCATATAGAAATTTTTTCCTCCAGCTCGCTCTCCCCTCTCACAGCATTCACAGGAAATCCCAGCAATATGTTGCATCTCCCTCCTCTATTAATTCTGGGGGGACTCAATCCAAACAGAGAGCCAAAGAAATGGAAACCGAGGGGTGCTGCTACCTCTCTTTATATATCTTTTTAATGTTTAGACATGATGGATTTTTATAGAAGATTTTCTTTACTCATAGATCCAGGCTCCGTGACTGTGGGGATCTTCTTATATGTGTTATCTATGGCCTCCTTCCTTCTAACATCAACTTATGCAAATGGGACAGTAGTTCTGCTGCACAGTGTAACAGCCTGTAAGACTAAAGCAAGGAGGGGCTCTGGTAACACCCCCAGGAGCCCTTCAGGCTCATTAGCATAATTATAAAAGTTGATTTTTAGAAGTAAGGAGATCTTGCGCATTGATGAGCAAGTCAAAACTTATATTGTGGATAGAGGATAACATGACAAATTGGTACAACCCCTTTAAAATCAAGCAATGGGCATCTTGGTGAAGTGCGGTGGCCTCTTAAAGGCTCCCTCCACCCATCATGGGAGTCTGGGATACAGCCGCTCCCCTGAACATAAGACTTTCCTCCCCTGAAAGCAGATAAGGTCGTATTTGTCTCCTCCGCCGCAAGTAAATGTTTGAGATTTTCCCTTGAAAAGACTTAAAAAGAAGAGGGTTTTGTGTTACACGGACAATTTTCCTGGGGGTAATCAGCTAATTGCACCATTTTTCATTGCTACAAAGGGCCGTATTCTCTATGATGTCATGAGAACCTGCCGGTGTGGCCAGCCAGCGGGGTCAGCTTTAATTTAGGGGTAATGTAAGGTTTGTGATCCTATTATACCACGAGGTGCTTTATTATACAGTCGCCGTCCTATGAGAATCTGAGAAATGATAGAAATGATACTGGGTTATAGGCCTTAAGGAAGATGTCATGTGTAAGGATCCTACACCATTATATGGGATTATGTAGGGGAGGGGTCGCTATCTGATCATATGGTATAAAACACCTGAGGAGGGGGCTCTATCTGATCACATGTATAATACACCTGAGGAGGGGGCTCTATCTGATCACATGTATAATACACCTGAGGAGGGGTCTCTATCTATCTGATCACATTTATAATACACCTGAGGAGGGGGCTCTATCTGATCACATGTATAATACAACCTGGGGAGGGTGCTCTATCTGATCACTGTATAAAACACACTAGGGCTTCCTACGGACATTTGAAGGGTCTCTATCCTGTCCCTTATACTAGAGTCTTATACGTTCAAGTAAATAACACCTGGGGGGGAAGGGGTTTCCCTCTAATCTGATCACATGTATAATACACCTGAGGAGGGGTCTCTATCTGATCACATGTATAATACACCTGAGGAGGGGTCTCTATCTGATCACATGTATAATACCTGAGGAGGGGTCTCTATCTGATCACATGTATAATACACCTGAGGAGGGCTCTATCCTATCTGATCACAATGTATAATACAAACCACCTGGGAGGGGTCTCTATCGTCATCCATCATTTCGGTTCAAATGATAACACCTTGAGGGAGGGGTCTCTATCTGATCACATGTATAATAAATACACACCTGAGGAGGGGTCCCTATCTCAATCACATTATAATCACCTGAGAGGAGGGGCTTATTCTATCACATGTAGAATACACCTGGGGGAGGGTCTCTCCTCAATCTACTATACGTAATAATGAGGGGCTCCAAATCCTCACATGTGGGAATAAACGGGAGGGTTCCTCTATCCGGTCACATGTATCATACAAACCTGATGGAGGGGTCCCCCTCTATCTATCACATGTATAAACCCTTGAGAAGAGGGGTTCTATCTGACAAGTCATCACTGATGGGTTTATCTGTATACATATCATACACTGGGGAGGGGTCTCCTTTATCAATCTGATCACATGGAATAATAACACCTGAGGAGGGGTTCCTCTATTCTGCTATCACATGGTAATAATACAACCTGAGGAGGGGGGCTCTTCTGATCACATGTATAATCCCACCGAGGAGGGTCTCTATCCGGTCCACATGTATATATACACCTGAGGAGGGTCTCTATTTCTATCACTAATGACATACACTCTGAGGAGGTCTCTATCTGATCACATGTAAATAAATACCAACTGAGGAGGGGCTCTATATCTATACACTGTATAATTACCAGCCTGTGGGGAAAGGGGGCTCTTATCCGGTCACATGTAATAATACACCTGAGGATGGGTCCTCTATCTATCACATGTATAATACACACTGAGGAGGGGGCCTCTATCTTATCACATGTATAATACACCTGAGGAGGGTCTCTATCTCATACACAATGAGTAAATACACCTGAGGAGGGGCTCTATCTCATCACATGTATAAACCAACCTTGAGGATGGGGTCCTCATCTGATCACATGTATATAATACACAACCTTGAGAGGGGTCGCTAATCCTGATCACATGTATAGCTAACACCTGAGAGGGGGTCCTCTATTGTCCCCCCCCCCCCGGTCACAAATGTATAATACAACTGAGGGTGGTCTCTATCTGATCACATGTTATAATACACCTGATGCGGGTCTCTAGGTTGTCACTGTGTATAATTCACGTGAGTAGGGTCCTCTATGTGATCACATGGTATAATAACACCGAGGAGGGGGGCCTTCTATCCATCATCCTGAATCAATAATACCTCCTGAGATGGGTCTCCTATCCTCATCATCACCTTAAATACACCTGAAGGGGGCTCTATCTGATCACATGTAACTATCTACCTGGGGAGCTGGGGTCTCTATCTGATCACATGTATAATACAACCTGGGAGGGGTCTCTTAATCCGCTGCCACCATGTTATAATACCCCTGAGGGGGTCTCTATCTGATCACATTATATAATACACCTAAGGGGTCTCTATCTGATCACATGTTATAATACAAACCTGAGGAGGGGTCTCTATCTCGCGTCACAATGTATTACACCTGAGGAGGGGTCTCTAATCTGATCACATGGTATCTACCCCTTGGGAGGGGTCTCTATCTGATCACGATGTATAAGCACCTGAGGAGGGGGTCCTCTACTGATCACATTGTACTACTACACCTGAGAGGGGGGCTCTTTCTGATCACTGTATAATACAACACTGAAGGATGGGGTCTCTATCCCTTTTTTTTAACCTCGGTCACATGTATAATACACCCTGAGAGAGTGTCGTCTTCTGATCCATTATATACGAAACTGTAGGAGGGGGCTCTATCTGATCACATGTATATAACTAAACACCTGAGAAGGGGTCTCTAATGTGTCGGTCACATGGGTATAATACCCTGAGGAGGGGTCCTCTTGGTGGTCACATGTATTAACACCTGAAGAGGGGTCTCTATCGTGATCACATGTATAAATAACCCTGAGGAGGTGGGTCTCATCTGATCACATGTATGAATACACCTTTGAAGGTGGTCCGCTATGGTGTGTTCACATGGTATAATACACGCTGAGAGGGGTCTATCAATCATCCGGTCCCTGTGTAATATAAACACCTGGGGAGGGGTCTTCTATATCCCCGGTCACATGGTATCATACAACCTGGGATGGGTCTCTATCGCTATCACATGGTATAATAAACAATAACATACCTGTTTTGGGGGGGGGAGTAAGGGGTCTCTCCTTGTTGATTCACATGGTATAATACTAGCACCTGTAGGAGGGGTCCCTCATCCGCATCGACATGTACTAATACAACCTGAGGAGGTGCTCTACTGATCACCATGGGGTCATAATACAACCTGAGAGGGTTCTCTATCGTATCACATGTATAATTACACCTGGGAGGGGTCGTCTATCTGATCACATGTTAGATACACCTGAGAAGGGGTCTCTTCTATCATCCGTCACATGTATAATACCACCTGAGGAGGGTCTCTATATTCTGAATCACATGTAAATACACCTGAGGAGGGGTCTCTATGTGGCCACATGAGTATAATTCGACCCCTCAGGAGGGTCCTCTATGCTGATCACATGGTATAATACAACCTTAGGAGTGGGGCTCTATCGATCCAACATGTATAATACATACACCTGAGGAGGGGGTTCTCTATCTCATCACAGTGTATAATACACCCTTGATAGAAGTGGTCGTCTATGTGGTTCACATGGTATATATACACAACTAGAGAGGGGGCTCTATGTGATCACATGGTATAATACACCTAGGATGGGTCCTATGTGATCACATTGATAATACCCTGGGAGGGTCTCTACTAATCTATCACATGTATAGTACACCCTGAGGAGGGGTCTCATCCTATCTGATTCACATGGTATAATACCACTGAGAGAGTTCTATCTGATCACATGGTATAAATAAACACCTGAGGAGGGGTCCTCCATCTGATCACAGGTAATAATACAAACCGTGAGGAGGGGTCCTTTATCTCTGATCACAACTTGTAATAATACAGACCTGGGGAGGGGTCCTCTATCTGATCACATGTATCCAATCCCAAGCCTTGGGGGGGGTCCTCTATCTGATCACTCTATCTGATCACATGTATAATACACCTGAGGAGGGGTCTCTATCTGATCACATGTATAATACACTGAGGAGGGGGCCCCATTCTAATCCTGATCACATGTATAATACACCCTGAGGAGGGGGCTTCTATCCTATCGAATCCACAATGTATAATACAACACCTGGGAGGGGTCTCCTAATCATCAATCCATCATTATCCGGTTCAACATGGTATAATCACCTTGAGGAGGGGTCTCTATCTGATCACATGTATAATAATACAACCTGAAGGAGGGGTTCCCTCTATCTCAATCACATTATAATCACCTGAGGAGGGGCTTCATTCTGATCACATGTATAAATACACCTGGGGGAGGGTCCTCTTCCTCTAATCTAAATCTATCACATGGTAAAATACACCTGAGGAGAGGGGCTCTCAATTCTGTCACATGTATAATACACCTGAGGATGGGCCCTCTATCCATGATCACATGTAATAATACAACACCTGAGGAGGGGTCCCCCCCGCTCTCTGATCACATGTATAATACCCTGAGGAGGGCTATCTGACACATTTATAATACACCTGGGGAGGGGTTCCTACTCTGATTCACTGTATAATACACCTGAGAGGGGTCTCTATTCTGCTCATCACGGTACATTGTAAATACACCTGAGGAGGGGGTCTCTCGATCACCATGTATAATCACCGAGATGGGGCTCTAATCGGTCGACATGTATAATACACTCTAGAGGGTCTCTATTCTGATCACAATTATCAATACACCTGGAGGAGGGCTCTATCTGATCACATGTACTAATACATACCGTGAGGAAGGGGGCTCTAATCTATCACATGTATAATTACACCTGGGGGAAAGGGGGCTCTCTATCGGATCACATGGTTATAATCACACCTGAGGAGGGGTCTCTATCTGATCACATGTATAATACACACCTGATGAGGGGGTCTCTATCTCATCACATGTATAATACACCCTGAGGAGGGTGCCTTCTATCTCATCACATGTATAATACACACCTGACGGAGGGGCTCTATCTCGATTCACAATGTATAACTACACCTATGAGGGGTGGTCTCTCATGCTGAGTCACATGTTATAATAACACCTTGAGAGGGGTCCTATTCTTCTGATCACATGTATATAACACCCTGAGGACGGGGCCCTCTAATCTGTTCACACTGTATAATACACCTGAGGAGGGTCTCTATCTGATCACATGGTATCATACACCTGGGAGGGGTCTCTTATGTGATCACCATGGTATAACTCCACTTGAGATGGGTCCTCTATCTATGATCACATGGTATAATATACACCTGAGGAGGGGGCCCTTCTATCTCTATCCATGATAAATCACACTTAAGTCATCACCGAGCATGTTAGTTCTACCTGAGGTCCTCCATCTATACACATGTATAATACACCTGAGGAGTGGCTCTATCTGATCACATTTAATAATACACCTGGGGGATGGGTCTCTATCTGAATCACATGTTATACCCTGGGATGGGGTCCTTCTCCAGCTGTCCACATGATAGATACCACCTGAGGGGGTCCCTCTATCCTGATCCATTATAATACACCTAAGGGGTCTCTATCGATCACATGTATAAATAATCACCTGAGGAGGGGTCTCTATCTCGATCACCATGATATACAACCTGAGGATGGGGTCTCTCTGATCACATGGTATCAATCACCTGAGGAGGGGTCTCTATCCTGATCACGATGGTATAAGTACACCTGAATGGGGGTCCCTCCTATCTGATCACATTGTATACTACCAAACCTTAGAGGGGGGTCTCTATTTCTGTCCATGTATAATAAACACTAGGAGGGGTCTCTATCTCTTTATCTTCGGTTCACATGTATAATACACCTGAGGGAGGGTCTCTCTGATTCACATGGTAAATACACCTGTAGGAGGGGCTCTATCTGATCACATGGTAATGAATAACACCTGAAGGAGGGGCTTCTAATTGGTCACATGTAATAATACACCTGAGTAGGGTCCTTATGGTGGTCCACACAATTATTACAACCTGAAGGGAGGTGCTCTATCTGACTTCACATGTAAATACACCTGAGGAGGGGTCTCTATCCATGATATACACGATGAGTTTCATCCGTCACATAAATACCTAGGAGGCTAGCACGTAAAAATCCCCTAGATGGGTTCATGCTGGTCACATGGTATAAACACCTGATGATGGGTCTCTATCAATCCGTCCCACATGTCAATAATACAACCCTGGTGAGGGGTCTTACTATTCCCTGATCACATGGTATCATACACCTGGGAGGGTTCCTATCTTGAATCCTGGTATAATACCAACCAGAGGGGTCCAATCAATGATACATACACCCTGTGGTTTGGCACTGTACCACTGAGGGGGCCCTATCCCGGTCATGTGACACACCTGAGGAGGGGTCTCCTTATTGATCACATGTATAATACCACCTTAGGAGGGGCCTCTGATCACCGAGTCAATGAATCCCTAGGAGCTTAGCACATGTATCAACTGAGGTCTATGTGTCACTGTCTAATCCCTAGGGCTCTATGATCACATTAACCGGGGTCTCTACATCCACATGATATCCCTGAAAGTGGCATTTGCACTGGTAGTACACCTAGAGGTCTCTATTCCTATCCCATGGTATAATTACACCGGGGAGGGGTCTCCTATCCCGATCACATGTATCAATACACCTGAGAGGGGTCTCCTATAATCGGATCACATGGTATATCAACCACCTGAGGAGGGGTACTCTTATCTGATCCACATGGATAATATCACACTGAGGAGGGGTCTCAATCACTGTATACCGGGGGTCCACGCACATGGTATAATAATCGACCGAGGAGGGGTCTCTTCTGATCACATGGTATAATACACACCTAGGAGTGGGGCTCCTATCTGATCCAACATGTATAATACACCTGAGGAGGGGTTCTCTATCCTAGGTCACATGTGTAACTACACCTTGAAGAGAGGGGTCGCTAATGCTGTATCACATGGTATAATACACCTGAGGGATGGGCTCTAATGTGGTCACATGGTTATAATATACCTGAGGAGGGGTTCTCTATTGTGATCACATGTTAATACCCTTAGGAGGGCTCTATCCTGATCACATGTAATATAACAACCCTAGGAGGGGTTCCTCTATCTATTCACATGGTATAATACAACCTGAGAGGGTCGTATGTGTCACATGGTATAATAACACCTGAGGAGGGCCTTGTATCACGACACACTGGTCCTATGCCATGTATCACCGGTACGGGGTCTAATCAGTCACGTACTACACTATGGTATGATCCCTGTATCGATACACGAGGAGGTCCTTTATTCTGATCACATGGTATAATACACCTGAGGTAGGGGTCTCTCTGATCATGTATAACCTGATGCTTATCATCACAGGTATCAATACACCTTGGGGAGGGGTCCTCTATCTGATCACCATAATCGACCGGGTACGGGTATATACATGGTAATACACCTGAAGGAGGGCTCTTTTCTGATCCTACATGTATATACACACCTGAGGGAGGGTCTCTATCTGATCACCATGTATAATACATCCTGAGAAGGGGTCGCTATGTGGTCACATGTATAATCACCCTGAGGAGTGGTCTCTTCTATCACATGTATAATACACCTGGAGAAGGGGTTCCGCTTGGTGGTCACATGTATAATACACCCTGAAGGAGGTGTCTGCTTAATCTGATCACATGGTATATACACCCTGAGGATAGGGGGCTCTATCTGATCACAAAAGTATAATAACCCTGAGGAGGGGTGCTCTATTCTGATCACATGTTAGATACAACCTGAGGAGGGGTCCTCTCTGATCCTGAAATCACTAAGGTCCATTGACACAATGTATCTCACACCTGAGGAGGTGTCCTCTAGTTATCACATGGTATAAAACCCTGGGAGGGGCCTTATCTGAATGTAATACCTGGGGCCTCTATCGTAATCACATGTTAATACACCTGAGGGAGGGGTCTCTAGCTGATCACATGGTTATCATCACCTGGGGAGGGGTCCTCTATCCTGAACACATGGTTTATAATACAAACCTGGGGTAGGGGTCCCTCTATCTGATCACATGGTTATCATACAAACCTGGGAAGGGGTCCTCTTTTATCTTATTCCACATGGTCTCATACAACACCTGGAGGGGTCTCTACTGATATTCTGATCATCATGGTCTCATAACACCCTCCTGGGAGGGTCTCCTATCTATCACCATGGTTATCATACACCTTGGAGGATGGTCTCTATCCTGATCACATGTATCATACAACCTTGGGAGGGGTCTCTTTCTTATCTGAATCACATGGTATCATAATACACCCTGGGGAGGGTTCTTATCTGACCATGGTATCATACAACCTGGGAGGGATCTCTATCTGATCACATGTATCTTACACCTGGGAGGGGTCCTCCTAATCTGATCACATGGTATAATACACCCTGAGGGAGGGGTCTCCTATTCTGATCACATGTATAATACACCTGAGGAGGGTCCGTCTCTTCCTATCACATGTATAATACACCTGGAGGAGGGTGTCTCTATCTATCACATGTAATAACCCTAGTACGGGTGTCCTATGTGGTCCCATGTAGTAATACAAAACCTTGAGGAGGGGGCTCTATGTGATCACATGGTATAATACACCTGAGGAGGGGTCTCTATCTGATCACATGGTATAATACACCTGAGGAGGGGTCTCTGTGTGGTCACATGGTATAATACACCTGAGGAGGGGGCTCTATGTGATCACATGTATAATACACCTGGGGAGGGGGCTCTGGTACCTGGAGTGCATCTCTCCTTGTGCTTTGCTCTGTGGCTGGGGAGGTTGCTGCGGTTGTTGGCACTGGGCTGGAGCGGGTGAGTAGTGCTGGGCATGGGGGGTGCTGGAGGGGTGGTATGGCTGCTGGCACTGGTTTGGCGTTCCTGAATGTTGGGGCGCTGGAGCCGGCTGGTGATAGTTCTGTTTCTGTGTTTGCTGCTGCTGTTGTTGTTGCTGCTTGAAACGCGACAGACTGAAGAAGAGGCCGAGGATCGCCTTCAGATTCCCATTCCTGATCTCTGCAACACAAGAGCAAAGAGGACACTGTAATATACAGAAGAAACAGCAGGGGGCGATATAGTGTTCATCACAGAATTACAAGGGGCTGTACTGCACAGTACCACTTCTCCTGTATATATATGGACAGTGCACAGTACCACTTCTCCTGTATATATATGGACAGTGCACAGTACCACTTCTCCTGTATATATATATATGGACAGTGCACAGTACCACTTCTCCTGTATCTATGGACTCAGTACCACTCCTAGTTGCTATAGATACACGGGTGGTGTGCAGTCCTGAGTTGTATCTGGGTGCAGCTATGAGGGTGGGTGGGGGTCATCCTGTGCAGCACTGATGTAGGTAGGGGGGATATGCTGCTCTCCAGGATGGGCTCTGATAATTGGAAACACACATGTTCCTGACAATGGATGATACATCACACTACATCATTCCTGCTCTAGAGACTGACACAAGCCCCGCACACACCTCTCCTGAAATCCTCTGTGCTGCTGGACACATTGTGTAAGTGAGCAGCCTGTGGCCGATATGACACGAGTGGAGGGGTCTCCGCGCCATAGACCTTACTTACAGCAGTCATTACACGAGGGGCCGGGAACAGGTGCGAACTCTCACTACAAGTGTATACATTACAAGTGTTAAAAGAGGAGCTGCAGCCTGAGAGGCGACACCCGGGGCTCAGGGCGAGACGCCCGCAAACAATCATTTATTAACAGGTGTGAGAAAACGAATAAACGTGAACCCGCCTCCCCTCCCCCATCCTATCCCATGGCTGCATATTGTACACATTATATACAGATTTGCCGAGTGAAAATCCAATATCTTTTAGGTGTATGTAAAAATACAAATGATGGGAATTCAGGGGTTAAATTTTAACCTCTCGCATGAGGCATTGGAGACAACTTCATGTCAGGTGAATAGAGGGGAGGATTCAGCTGATAATACCCAGGAAAGTACCGCACAGTCCATGTAGAGGGAGGCCAAATTCTACAGATGTATGATGGGAGTTGTAGTTTCACGTCACCTTGAGATTCGCAGATCAATGACCCCCAAGCTCCAGTGCTACCCGTGGCCCTCCAGCTGTTGTGAAACTACGATTCCCATCATGCCTTCTACAGATACATAATGGGAGCATGATAGGAGTTGTAGTTTCACATTAGCTGGAGATTTGCAGATCGCTGACCCCCAGGCTGCAGTGTTACCTGTGACCCTCCCGCTGTTGTGAAACTACAATTCCCAGCATGCCATAGACCTCAAATGACCCCCTACCACTATGTATCTCAGCATGTGGCACCACCTGGCAAACCTAGTGCCAGCTTTATAGGCAAGTAACTCCTTAGGTTACACAGTCTTGAAAGAAACATGAGACATTATGGGTTGTGGGGCAGCACTGCGCCCCCTCTGCTACCTGTCAGTGAACGTGGGCATTATACTCTTTATCCAGAGGCTGAATACCTGGCTGACCTCGCAGCGGGGGATTAACTACAACTTGATCTAATCTAGAGAATTCCGTACAGAATCCAGACTGATACATTGTAACAAGGATGGAAGAGAATGGGACAAGGGCTCAAGAGGTTTGCGTTGACACGATACAACTGTAACAAACCATAAACTCTGGAAATCATCAACGATTTTAAGCCACTGCATGACAATAATATGTCAAAATCCATCCTGATAAACCAGGGACATTACTCATAGATCCAGGCACCGGGACTGTGGTATCTGCTTATATTTGTTATACATGGCCTACTTCCGTCTAACATCAACTTGTAAAATTATGCTAATGAGCCCAAAGGGCTCCTACAGGTGGTACCAAAGCCCCTCTCTGGTGAAGATTAACAAGTTATTGCACTGTGCAAGGAGGACTCCCCCTCCCCCCTCTCACTACGTGCTAAAACTTCTTTAGCTGCACTGAGGGTTGAGGGAGCAAGGGAAGGTGAGACAGGGTAACAGCTTGTGAAGCGGCAGCATGGAGGTGCTGCGGTAGAGCCCTTCTGGTTCATTAGCATAATTTCAAAAGTTGATTTTAGACGAAAGGAGGTCATGGAAAACAAATATAAGAAGATACCACAGTCCCGGTGCCTGGATCTGTGAGTAATGTCCCTGGTTTATCAGGATGGATTTTGATGGTAGATTTCCGTTCAGGAAAGAAGCAGAGTTCTTTAAAGTGGTAAAGAGCTAAAGCATTTCCCCCAAATCAGAAAAATCTGTTTTTGCTCCTTAAAGAGACTGTCCACAGGTCCCTATTCACATCAATGGATATAGGCTGCAATAGCACACAAAGACTATGGACACCGGGGGCGCTGTTTTTGGAAAATGTAGTCATATTTCATATCCATATCCTAGTCATATCTAATACATGGGTCTTAAAGGGGCACGTAACCTGACGAAAAAAAGGTAAAAGTTTAGGAGATTACAGGTACATATCTGTAAGTTTTAAAGGGGTTTTCCTATATCAGATTGGTGAAGGGCCCAGCCGTCATGCAGTGTTCAGCACTGAGAACTGCAGCTCAGCCTCTGCCACTGATACCCCAAGTATAAAGGTCATCAATTTCATCATTTTGGGAAAACCCATGTCCCAAAACCTAACAACTACAACTATAAAAATCCCTGGATAATCCTACCCTCACAGCTGTACGCGGCTCTACCTCCGGCTGCCGGCCGTCACCCCCACAATCACTGATCGCGTTTCACAAGTTCAGGGCCGGCGTCACCCGATCCGGGGCCCGGTCGCAGCTATACGGTGCCTACAACTGGTACGACAACTTCTCGCTGTATTTCCAGCCTCGCACTTGTGTCACAGAAATAGTGTGACATCAGATCCAGCACCTATTTGTGGAGCGGGGAGTCCGAGAGGCGCGGAGACAAAGGGAACATTCTTCTCGGAGGAGAAATAACCTGACATCTCTCTTTTGAAGCTTAAATCCGACAATTAAGAGTTCGGGGAAGGACAATGATGGCTCGGCTGATTTATTTGCTTTGTCAATCCACATTATGACAGCTCTAATTCCGCAGTTCACTCGCGTGGGGAGATGCTTGTAATGAATGGAAGGCATCTCCTTCTTGGGGGGGATATGGGGGTCAGCCGGGTCACATGACGTGCCTCGACTTGATAAATCAAATCGCTGGAACACTTTGGAACATTGGAAGATTTGCGACTGATGATGTCATAGCGACAGAACATCTGGACTTTCCATGGGTGCTACAGACTTATGCTGGAGATGGGGTCTCATTGCGCTTCCCCATGGAGGGGGTTGGCATTCAAAACCCAGGTCCCCTTGTCCTGGCAAAGGAGAAGGGGTGCAATAAATCTGCATAAAGAGGACCACATTTTGATAATTTGTTGCCCCTAAATTTGTATAATTTAAGGCTACTTAAAGGGAGTCTTAGATACCCCCCAAACCAGTCTAAATTATATGGAGGGGCTATCAAAGGGAGCAGAAACTAATGAATCAATGCATCTTCTTCTGGATATGCAAATGAGTCTGCAAGTGCTAAGGGGGTGGGTCTGAAAGATATGACAATATGCCCATAGACAACTACAAGCTTTCTTGGCCAATCAGATGCACTGAAATGACCTTTTTGTGTGTTTAATACCCCTGGGGTGGTGGAACTGTAATGTGCAATTTCCTGTATCACCACTAGGTGCCGAGTAGGTTCATCACACCTGGGGTTTTATCCTACACTCCATATAGTGTAACCCATATAACCAAGTCCTTACAGCGGAAGTGATTACAGGCTGCACTATACACACTGGCATTTAGGTGAACTACAACCCCCAGCATGCTTCTGAGCATCACCATAGAGGACGCGTCCCATGAGAGGTGCCATTGTTACACAGACAATGTGACATTGAGGCATCGGCGGACTCACCCTCGGCTGACAGGCCTTGTATGTTAATTCCTTTAGCTGCCAGGAAGCTCAGGCAGGCATCGATGTTCTCAATCTAAAGAAAACACAAGCGCACGGATTAGACACAGAGAAGTGACAGCCGCGTCCTGACAGGTACAGGAAGGTGTTGTGTAAGAGGTGTATACAGGGGCTCAGTGTTCATCACTATTCTGCTAGCAAGGACAGTGCACAGTACTACTCCTCTAATACTGAATATAAGGGAAAATGCACAGGACTACTCTCTAATATGTATTAAGGACCAGCGCCACAGTACTACTCCTCTAGTACTGTATATAAGGACAGTGCACAGTACTACTCCTCTACTACTGTATATATACAGTGCACAGTACTACTCCTCTAATACTGTATATATACAGTGCACAGTACTACTCCTCTAATACTGTATATAAGGACACTGCACAGTACTACTCCTCTAACTGTATAAGGGACACTGCACAGTATATCTCCTCTAATACTGTATATAAGGAACAGCGCCAGTACTACTCCTCTAGTTACTGTATATAAGGACAGTGCACAGTACTACTCCTTAATACTGTATATACAGTGCACAGTACTACTCCTCTAATACTGTATAATACAGTGCCACAGTACTACTCCTCTAATACTGATTAGGACAGCGCACAGTACTACTCCTTAATACTGATATAAGGGAATGCACATTACTACTCCTCTATATGTTATCTAAGGACATGCCACAGTACTACCCTCTAATACTGTATATAAGGACAGTGCACAGTACTACTCCTCTAATACTGAATATAAGGGAACTGCACAGTACTACTCCTCTAATACTGTATATAAGGACAGTGCACAGTACTACTCCTCTAATACTGAATATAAGGGAACTGCACAGTACTACTCCTCTAATACTGAATATAAGGGAACTGCACAGTACTACTCCTCTATACGGTATAAGGACAGGGCACAGTACTCTCCTCTTCTAATACTGGATATAAGGACCGTGCACAGTACTACTCCTCTAATACTGAATATAAGGAAACTGCACAGTACTACTCCTCTAATACTGTATATAAGGACAGCGCACAGTAACTCCTCTAATTACTGAATATAAGGAACTGCACAGTACTACTCCCTCTAATACTGTATATAGGACAGTGGCACAGTACTACTCCTCTATACTGATACATGGGAACTGCACAGTACTACTCCTCTAATACTGATATAAGGACCGACAGTTAGTACTACTCCTCTACTACTGAATATAAGGAGTGCACAGTACTACTCCTCTAATATGAAGCTAAGGAGAACTGCACAGTACTACTCCTTAATACTGAATAAGGACAGTGCACAGTACTACTCCTCTAATTAACTGGTATATAAGGACAGTGCACAGTACTACTCCTATAATGACTGAATATAAGGACAGTGCACAGTACTAATCCTCACTACTGTATAAAGGACAGTGCACAGTACTACTCCTCTAATACTGAATATAAGGGAACTGCACAGTACTACTACTCTAATCCTGTATATATACAGTGCACAGTACTACTCCTCTATACTGATATAAGGCGAGGAACTGCACAGACTACTCCTCTAGTACTGTATAAACGGACAGTCCACAGTACTACGTCCTCTAATACTGTATATAAGGGACAGTGCAGAAGAGTAATATCCTCTAATATGTATATTATAAGGACAGTGCACAGTACTACTCCTCTAATACTGTATATAAGGGCAGTGCACAGTACTACTCCTCTAATACTGTATATAAGGACACTGCACACTACTACTCCTCTAATACTGTATATATGGGTTCTCGGTCTGGGTGTTGAGGTGGGATGACACTAGGCCGGGGTCTCCGTGCTGGGTGTGAGGTGGGATGACACTGGGCCGGTGTCTCTGTTGCTGGGTGTGGATGGATGACCTAGGCGGGGTCTCTGTGCTGGGTGTGAGGTGGATGACACTAGCCGGGGTCTCTGTGCTGGGTGTGAGGTGGGATGACACTGGCCGGGGTCCCTGTGCTGGGTGTAGGTGGGATGACACTAGGCCGGGGTCGGTGCTGTGTGTAAGGTGGGATGACACTAGGCCGGGGTCTCTGTGCTGGGTGTGGAGGGTGATGACACTAGGCCGGGGTCTCTGTGCTGGGTGTGAGTGGGATGACACTAGGGCCGGGGTCTCTGTGCTGGGTGAGGTGGGATGACCTAGGCCGGGGGTCTCTGTGCTGGTGTTGAGGTGGGATGACACTAGGCCGGGGTCCTCGGTGCTGGGTGTGAGGTGGGGATGACCTAGGGCCGGGGTCTCGGCTGTGCTGGGTTGAGGTGTGGGAATGACACTAGGCCGGGTCTCTGTGCTGGGTGTGACGTGGGATGCACTCTAGGCCGGGGTCTCTGCGCTGGTGTGAGGTGGGATGACACTAGGCGGGGTCTCTGTGCTGGGTTGAGGTGGGATGACACTGGGCCGGGTCTCGTGCTGGTTGTGGAGTTGGGATGCACTGGGCCGGGGTCTCTGTGCTGGGTGTGAGGTGGGATGACACTGGGCCGGGGTCTCTGTGCTGGGTGTGAGGTGGGATGACACTAGGCCGGGGTCTCGGTGCTGGGTGTGAGGTGGGATGACACTAGGCCGGGGCTCGTGCTGGGTGTGAGGTGGGATGACACTCGGGCCGGGGTCTCCGTGCTGGGTGTGAGTGGGATGACACTAGGTCCGGGTCTCTTGCTGGGTGTGAGGTGGGATACACTAGCGACTGGGTGCTCTGTGCTGGGTGTGAGGTGGGATGACACTGGCCGGGTCTCTGTGCTGGGTGTGGAGGTGGATGACACTAGCGGGGTCTCGTGCGTGGGTGTGAGGTGGGATGACACTAGGCCGGGTCTCGTTGGGCTGGGTGTGAGGTTGGGATGACACTAGGCGCCGGGGTCTCGGTGCTTGGTGTGAGGTGGGATGACACTAGGCCGGGTCCTCGTGCTGGGGTGTGAGGGTGGGATGAAACACTAGGGCCGGGGTCTCTCGTGCCTGGGTGTGAGGTGGGATGACACTGGCCGTGGGGTCTCCTGTGCTGGGTGTGAGGTGGAATGACCTAGGCCGGGGTCTCTGTGCTGGGTGTGAGGTGGGATGACACTAGGCCGGGTCTCGTCCTGGGTGTTGAGGTGGGGATGACCACTAGGCCGGTTCTCTGTGCTGGGTGTGAGGTGGGATGACACTAGGGGGTCTCGTTGCTGGGTGGTGAGGTGGGATGACACTAGGGCCGGGGTCTCTGTGCTGGGTGTGAGGGGTATGACACTAGGGGAGGCCGGGTCTCGTGCTGGGTGTGAGGGTGGGATGACCATAGGCCGGGTCTCCGTGCTGGGTGTGAGGTGGGATGACACTAGGCCGGGGTCTCGGTGCTGGGTGTGAGGTGGGATGACACTAGGCCGGGGTCTCTGTGCTGGGTGTGAGGTGGGATGACACTAGGCCGGGGTCTCGGTGCTGGGTGTGAGGTGGGATGACACTAGGCCGGGTCTCTGTGCTGGGTGTGAGGTGGGATGACACTAGGCGGGTCTCTGTGCTGGGGAGTGGGATGACACTGGCCGTGGGTCTCTGTGGTGTGTGAGGTGGGATGACACTAGGCCGGGGTCTCGGTGCTGGGTGTGAGGTGGGATGACACTAGGCCGGGGTCTCGGTGCTGGGTGTGAGGTGGGATGACACTAGGCCGGGGGTCTGGGCTGGGTGTGATGGGATGACACTAGGCCGGGTCTCGTGCTGGGTGTGAGGTGGGATGACACTAGGGGCCGGATTCGGGCCTCTTTGCTGGGTGTGAGGTGGATGACACTAGGCCGGGGTCTCTGTGCTGGTGTGAAGTGGGATGACACTAGGCCGGGGTCTCGTGCGTGGGGTAGTGGAGGACACTAGCCGGGGTCTCTGTGCTGGGTGAGGTGATGAACCTAGGCGGGGTCTCGGTGCTGGGTGTGAGGTGGGAGGACACTAGGCCGGGGTCTCGGTGCTGGTGTGAGGTGGATGACACTAGGCCGGGGTCTCGGTCTGGGTGTAAGGTGGGATGAACACTAGGCCGAGGTCTCTGTGACTGGTTGTCGGTGGGATGACACACTGGCCGGGTCTCGGTGCTGGGGTGTGAGTGGGATGACACTAGGCCGAGGTCTCTGTGCCTGGTGTGAGGTGATGACACTGCCGGGCGTTCCTCTGTGCTGGTGTGAGGTGGATGACAGACCTGGGAGGCCGGGTCTGTGCTGGGTGAGTGGGATGACACTAGGCCGGGGTCCTGTGCTGGTGGTGAGGTGGGATACACTAGGCGGGGTCTCTTGTCTGGGTGAGGTGGATGACACTAGGCCGGTTCTGTGCTGGGTGTGAGGTGGGATGACACAGGCCGGGGTCCTGGTGCGGTGTGGTGGATCACTAGGCCGGGTCTGGTCTGGTGTGAGGGGATGACTAGCGGGTTCTACTGATGAGTGGGATGACCTAGGCCGGGGTTGGTGCTGGGTGGAGTGGATGACACTGGGCTTTGAGTTGCGGGGACATTTCATCCAATGTGTCATCTCACTACTTAGGAGGTTGTTATAGACGACACTGATAAACACCGGCTGCAAGCGACAGGGTGAGATGCTGGCAGCCCATTATCAGCGCAGAAGGTGCGGGACACTCCCCTTTATATAGGGAAACCTCAGCTACCGAAATAATGACATGCCTACTTTTCTCTATGACTGACTTAATGTGTGGGCACTAGAATCTCACATGCCCTCGTGTGTATTGTGTGGGTACTAGAAGTCTCAGCATGCCCTCTGTGTATTGTGTGGGTACTAGAATCTCAGCATCCCCTCCCTGTAATGGTCTACGGTAACTAGAAGTCTCGCATCCCTCCTTGTATTGTGTGGGTACTAGAGTCTCAGCATCCCTCCCTGTATGTGTGGGTACTAGAATCTCAGCATGCCCTCCCTGTAATTGTGTGGTACTAGAAGTCTCAGCATGCCCTCTGTGTAAGTGTGGATACTAGAAGTCTCAGAGACCCCGGCCTAGTGTCATCCCACCTCACACCCAGCACAGAGACCCCGAGCCTAGTGTCATCCCACCTCACACCCAGCACAGAGACCCCAGCCTAGTGTCATCCCACCTCACACCCAGCACAGAGACCCCGGCCTAGTGTCATCCCACATCACACCCAGCACAGAGAAAGCCATGGAAAATTTCTTTCAGCAACAGCGCCCCCACCTGCCCATGGTTGTGTCTGCAATTGCAGCTCTGTATAAGTAATTAGGACTGAGCTGCACACGCACTTGTAGACAGCTGTTACATAGTTTTACATAGGGGGGGCGCATGCTACAAATTCTAGATTACAGCTAGGGGCTTGCCATCTAGGGATACCTGCAATCTGTATTTTAGGCAAATCTTTTATATTATTTCACTTAAGGGGGTTTAATGTAAGAAAGGAATTGTTATAAACAAAAAAAAAAGAGAAAATATTCACCTAAAGGAAGGGGAGGAATTATTTTCTGTGTCACACTGAGCAAACTAGCCCTTAAAGGGGTTGTCCGGCAGCTAAACCCCTTCCCCTATACAGAGGATAGTGAGTAGCTCACTGATCGGTGAAGGTCCCAGTGCTAGGATTCCTATAGATCAAGAGAATGGGGGTTCGTTGTACCCCAAATGAGTAGAGCATCTGGTCACACGTGCGCCTCCTCTCTATACATCTCTATGGCGCTGATGGAGATAGCGGAGCACAGTACTCGGCTACTTACGTCACTGGCGTGAATAGAGCAGCAAGGCACGTGTCCAACCTCCATTTATTTAGGATCCATTCCCATGATCTGTAGGGGTCCTACCACTGATCAGCAAACTATCCCTATTCTATTGTACATGGTATAGTACAAGCCTTCCATATATGCCATGCGTGAACTGCTGGCTTGCACTAGTTTGCTGCAGGAGGTATGGCACACGGGTGGTGCCAGGTCCGGGCACCCTCTTACAGTTACATTGCTCATGGCATATCCACTATTTATACAGGAGGATGCTCTGCCAACAAGGACACAAGCCCCAGACAAATGAGCGTTTGCTCGGTGCTTATGTCTTTGTATGGTGGATCATTGGTGAACGCTACAACCCCCTTGTGATAGGAAGTTGTAGAAGATCCAGCGCTCTGCAGGGGATTATTCTCTGCACAATATTACAGAATTTGTTATTCAATGAGACGATGATTGATAAAGAATGAGCTCATTAATCACGTCCTTCCTTCTCGCATACATATTTCACCCATTCTGTAACAGGACCCTCCGCAGACACCCGCTCCTACTTGTAGCACATCATTACTCATGTTCCCTCTCACTCACCCACAACCTGGATGATGTCCGCCAGCAGCACCCCGTCCGTCACATCTTGCTGCAGGTCTTTTATCAGACGCTTGTGCCCGGATTTCGCCAGGTAGTGGTTCGCCCAGTCCGTGTAAATCTGAAAAGAGAAGAGAGAAGGGATGAATGAGAGGGAATAAACCTCCCCCCTGGGGTATACAGGACCCGGAGCGGGTCCCATTAACATTCAGGAGATGTTACAAATCTACATTCGCTGCTCAATACCGAGTGCTTTTCTCCCGACATCTCCGGATGAGCCCTAAGACTCGCCTCTACCAACTCCAGCCGGCAGTGCCATGCTTCATCTGCCGGCAGGACATTGTTGGGGGGATTAGCTAGTGCTGACGTGTTTGTATTCAAACCCCCCAATCGCTAGATGAGCCGGAGCAGTGACCCCACACGCTGAGCCCCCCCTGCACTCATCCCATAGCACAGCACAAAGCCTGGTGCTCCTGCCCGCAGCTGCCCATGTACCCGGCACTGGCAGGTAGAGAACTCAATGCCGCACTCCTCAACATAAACACGCACACTCGGCCCTGCTCAACGTGCCTATTCCTCCCTATGATACCTGAAGTGCTCTTACATCTGGGACGAGTCCTGTGTCCTCAGGAAGCTCCATTTCCTTGTAAAACGCTAGTACTATGTCCAATAAAAGCTTGTGGGGGCTGCACCCAGGAATGTACCGGGGTCCGTCCATCGTTTCCTATAGTCTCCGACTGTGCAAATATTTACACACTAAACAGAACTGCACAACGTGGTGTAAGCACAAGGTTTATGGCCGCCCTATAAAAGAACCACTGACAAAACTTGGATTGGGTGTACAGTATGTCATGGTCATGGTCCGGAGTCCTGAAGACCACCGTTACAGGGGTCAGAGGTAAACGCTGCCCTATCCCCTGCCTGCAGAGAACACACGTATAGTCCTATATCTATAGTATCTATAGTGGGAAATACAGACATTGTTTCATTTACACTGCGATTCATAACATTGTGGCCATAATCTGCAACATAATCACACACTCAGCAGATTCCTCTCCTAAAATCCTCTGTGCTGCTGGGACTTCTAGCTCTTCATCCAATAGACGTCTATTATTTTCTAGCGTCTGAAATACGCTGTCCTGTTTAACATCACTGCCTTTCACGCTCCTCTGCTGAAATACTCTGTGCTGTTACTTAATATTTTCCTTCATATTACAGGATTGTAGATTCTCCAAGTGTTTAGGAAGTGAGCCCTTACACTGCTGTGCTCTGTGCTCTCAGCACTGACTTGATCCACATCTCCTTTCCCTTTGAGATACTTTGGTAGTAGTCAACCGGAAGCATGCTACAGCTTTGTGCTGTCAGAGAAGCTCAATGCAGTGAGATAAGAGCAAAGCAGTGTGAGGACAAGAACACAGTTTATCTTGAATATAAATCCATATATCACAGTCCTGCTGCTACTAACTACATGCACAAAGGTCTGATTACACATCTCTCCAGGGAGAATATCTAATGCTGACTGCAGTGCGGACATGCCCCCAGTGCACTAGAAGAAGCTACAGTCCTGGAATTTAATCCATATATCACAGTCCTGCTGCTACTAACAACATACACAAAGGTCTGATTACACATCTCTCCAGGGACAATACCCAACAATGGCTGCAGAGTGCATAAAGTACAGCAGTGACATGATACACCCCCAGTGCACTTGTAGAAGCTACAATCCTGGAATATAAATCCAGATTCCACAGTCCTGCTGCTACTAATAACATACACAAAGGTATGATTACATATCTCTTCAGGGACAATAGGTGACACGCTTCAGAGAGCCCAGAACACAGCAGTGTGAGGACAAGTCTCCAGTGCACTTGTAGAATCTAAAATGCAAATGCATATATCACAGTCCTGCTTCTACCAACAACATACATAAAGGTCTGATTACACATCTCTTTAAGCACTATACCTTACAATGGCTGCACAGAGCACAGCAGTATAAGGGCACATCCCCAGTGTACTTGGAGAAACTACAATCCTGGAATGTAAATGCATATTTCACAGTCCTGCTGCTACTAACAACATACATAAAGGTCTGATTTCACATCTCTCCAGGGACAATACCTAACACTGGCTGCAGTCACAAGACGCCATGTGCTGTTACATTACGCTCCACACTAGGACACAGGGGACACTATCAGTAAGTGACATCCCACTCGTTCCCATCCTTCCATATGCCGCCCCGGTCCATATAATTCAGGATAAAGTATTGCTTACAGATAATGTAGTGTTACACTAAAGAACCGTGAATCACTCAGTCCCTGACCCTGAAGATGAAAACATTGTAACACAAGATTAAAGGGAGCGTCTACCAGACGTGTGTCCCCCCACAACACCTGCCTGGAAAACCCCAGAAATGAGTCAGATCTCGGTTCACCTCTCCCAGGAATAGCAGGTCGTGCGCCTCAGAGCAGCGTGCAGGGATCACGGACACGCTTCATTGTTCCGCTCTGGGGCGCGCTGTCGCTTTAAGACGTGTGGGTATATTTTTGACGTGTGATGTCACATAGAGTCGCTGTGCCAATGGGCAGGGAGTCATCAGAGATAATATACGGATAGAAGCAGCAATGCTTAACTGGGGTCATTACACTGTGACTGATACCCCCCCATAACGCCCCTTTAAATTACTAAGTGTCACGTTACTGTAACAAATACCCCCCCATTAAACGTTCAGCATCAAAACACATTCCCCGGGCTATAGTCACCAGCACAGCGCATGGTCTGACTCAGGCTCCGATGAATCAGCCCGCTGTCAGAGACCCTCTTGTCCTGTACAGGGGGCACAGCCCGCTCCTCTATTGTCAGCTCAAGGGGCTGTCACAACAGTCACATCCCATGAATATCAATGACCCATCCAAAACACATTGCAGGGTGGGGAAAGGTCACTGACCGGCGGCCACTTCCAAGAAATTGCGTTAGTAACGACCTTATGGGCTAATTGCTATTTTGTGTCACTCTATAGGATGATGAGCTTATACCCCATACGGATGTAGCAGAGCTGGGGTTGCTGTTTGGGACACCACATGGTGACACAGAATGGACACTATATAAAAAGATTGTTGCAGTTAATGAAAATTAGAAAATGGCTACAAAAACTGAACACGCTTACACCTGGGTTATAAGGATTTCACATATCACCACCTGCTGAATATAGATGTCCCACCAGTGGACCCCATCAGGCCACGACTATGATATGGGGCCACCGCTTATATATCTATATATACATTATGGGACGCACTACTATAATGACATGCAGAGTGTAGATATTATACATGCTGCTCTATAAGAGGCTACAAGCCCCCCCCCCCAAAGCCCTCCCATTATGTACAATTGGGGGTAGCACTGTCCCAGCAACACAGAGATATATGGAGCAGGACTCCCCACCATCCTCCTCAGCACTAACTGATATATATTATGTGTTGGAGACAGGAGACAATCAATTTTAAGTATCCCCAAGTATACAAAAAAAGTATATAAAAAGTTTATGCCTACTGACCCAATGACACATGACCCCTGTGACCCACAGGGATTTCTCTTCTACAATCAATGGTCTATACCCCTTTGATATGAGACATTGTTTGGTTCCCATGTGACGCTTTTGAAACGTGTTTACAAAACCCAATAGTTAACACCCTATTAACACATGTTAACATTGTGTTAACGAACACGTGTTACCATTGCATTACCATTGTGTTTTGTAAACGCAAACGTTAACGGCAATGTAATTAGTCAAATCTCTTCTGCATTTCAAAACGCAATGTAAACGCCAGATGTAAAATATGTCTACGGTATTGTGTTGCTTTATCACTTGTACTGTGACACCAAGATACCAACAAACATACCAAAAAACCAAATTACACTCATCTTAATTTCCCTCCTGTTATTCATAGTTCTATAGAATCTGCTATATGTTACATTTCTTTGAGCACATACATTAGTTTCACTATTAAAGCAAAACAATAAATATTTTCCATAAAAACAAACAATGTAACAAAACTCTTACATTATTTCTAAAGGTTGAAGGAGATTTTAGTACATTGTAGCAGAGACCGGAGTTTTTGGATAGTTCCATGTAACAGATGTCTACAGTGTTGGGATTATCACCTGTACTTTATCTGAGCCAATAAACACCCTCTAGTAATTGTTCTCATCTCAATTGTGCTACTTGTAGTCCTACATACACCATACACCCTGCGATATCTTACATAGTGCTATATACCATGCTATATCTTAGATAGTGCTATACACTCTGCTATATGTTACATAGTGCTATACACCCTGCTATATCTTAGATAGTTCTATATACCATGCTATATCTTACATAGTGCTATACACCCTGCTATATCTTACATAGTGCTATATACCATGCTATATCTACAATAGTTAGCTATAACCACCCTGCTATATCTTACATAGTGACTATATACCATGCTAATATGTTACATAGTGCTATATACCATGCTATACTTGTTACCTAGGTTATATACCATGCTATATCTTACCGTGCTATATACTCATGCTTATCTTAATCATGATGGCGAACATTTAGAGCTGCCGAGTGCCCAAACTACAACAAAGACCCAGCATTTACGCACAGTGCCAACACATAGAAGTTTTAATTTTGATTTATACTCCCTGCTCTTCCGGTGTTTCATTATCAGCACCTTAGGCACCAATTAAAGCAAAAAATAAGAGAAATTTGGATGATCATTGTAGCTTTCCTCCAGGGATCCCATAAACAGGAAGAATTGTAGGGCCCGAGAGGAGCACAATAATAATCCAGACTGTCCACACCTTTCCCACTCCTCCAGTAGTCCCAGATAGCACTGTCACTTTAATATACGCTCTGTGCACAACAAGTCCTGGGATGCTTGGGACTGCAGGAGATACACATGAGGTCCTGTTGTTGGATGGCTTGGGTGCCCACAAAGGGCCTGAAGTGCCACCTCGGCAACCCGTCCAAGGTCGCCACCACTGACTTACGATTGCTATACCCCTGCCTATATCTTACATAGTGCTATATACCATGCTCTATCTACTAGTGCTATATACCATGCTATATCTTAATAGTCTCATATACAGTGTATATCTTAGTTAGTGCTATACACTCTGCTATATGTTACATAGTGTTAATACCATGCTATATCTTACATAGTGCTATATTACCGATGCTAATATCTTACATTGTGCTCATACACTCTCTATATTCTACATGGGCTTTACCATGCTATTCTTACATAGTGCTATATACCATGATATATCTTACATAGTGCGATTATACATGTCTATATCTATTGTTTGTGCTATACACTCTCTATATGTTACATAGTTATATACCATGCTATATCTTACATAGTGCTCTATACCCTGCTATATCTTAAATAGTGACTCATAATACCATGCTATATCTACATAGTGCTTAATACCTGATATATCTAATATGCTATATACCATGCTATATCTACATAGTGCTATAATACCATGCTATATCGAACATAGTTGCTATACATCTGGCTATATCTTACATAGTGCTATATCCATGATATATCTTACATATGCTATACTACTCTGCGATATCTACATTACATAGTGTTTATTACCATGCTATATCTTACCTACCTCTAACAATACATACTTTTGTACAATCATTGTACAAAACGATAATATTTTCCCATCGAAACAAAACAATGTAACAATCTCTTATCTCTTATATGGTTGAAGGAGATTTACTTCCGTTCCGCTCAGGACCCAGAACCTGAGGCTGCTGGCATAGCTGGGCACAGGACAGAGCAAGGGGGCCTCCTGCTTGCGGTGGCCCGCTCGGCATACTGCAGGTCGTTACAGTGTGTCAGGCAGCAGGGTGGGTAATTTTAGCTCTGAGCAATGAGATTGTGTGTACAACCTCGGGGTCCTTGCTGTTTGGATGAGTGGGCAGGTTCCTATCCCCTAATAAACTAAGTTTCCTCTAGCCTGATTGTTTCACTCGTGCCATGGACTGGAGAATGACAACATTGTCTACAGGGCCATCTTTATCCTCTGTGGACACACAAGTAACATATATGACAATTGGTGAGTCATGCGGACAGGTGCATCATCCTTAGATATAGCGCTCCCTCTATGGGAATTGTCCTCTTAACATACTAATGAGGACCAATGCAGTCATCATCCGTGGGTTTGGACAGACCTGCAAGTCAACATAGATAAAATTTGCACATTTAACAAGTTTTTGTTTATGGCCACCATAAACTGCCATGCCTGCCGCACTGTGACCGTATGATCCCAAAATCAAACCGGGCCCCCTTCTACTAATAGTGTACACTATTTTGCCGGTTTTATCCCAACGTGACGGGGCGCTTTCCCTCTTCGCTGCCATGCTTTGGAAACGTGCGAACTTGCATTGCACTCTGTCCCAAGTGAGTGTAGTCAAGTGGGAGAAGAATCTTTCATTCTTTCTGTGAAGAATCTTTTCCATTAGCGTCGTGTTTTGGTGGCACCTGCGATTACCTTTTTGAGGCTGAGTTTATTTGATGATGGGGCTTTGAGAATACTACTATTGCTTTGCTGGCCTCGTTTGCACGCGCTGGCAAATTCGCGCAAGACAGGAGTGTTATGCTGCATTCTATGTGTTACTGCTGAGCTCACGAAACGCAAATTCACGAGCACTTTTTTCCACATGCCCCGATTTCTCTCAATAGCTCAACAGTCTATGGAAGAGATG
The DNA here is from genome assembly GCA_019512145.1 of Engystomops pustulosus. Classification (NCBI taxonomy): domain Eukaryota; kingdom Metazoa; phylum Chordata; class Amphibia; order Anura; family Leptodactylidae; genus Engystomops; species Engystomops pustulosus. The sequence continues at coordinate 158,640,500 of CM033647.1, read as the reverse complement.
CTCAAGAACTCTTGCACGCGCATCAATTGCAAGTGCAATGCGTTTTCAAACGTAAGGGTCTGCGAGGGACCAGACTAACAGTAGTGGGCTATCCATTCCGCTCGCTGCTCGCTAAACGACTCACTTTCAAAATCATAAAAGGTACACAAGGATGAATTGAAAAACAAGCTGAAAAGAAGAAGATTGATAAATAAAAAATCACAATGCAACTCCAAAGTGTAATAATACATGAACAATACCACGAACAAACAATCTTAAGGATCATTTTTATTAAGGCAGAAAAACGACATGCAACACAGGTGGCAGAAATTAGTACCTATACTCATAAGATTTTCGGACACACTCTGCCTTAGCACTTGATAACTGGGCATGTCAGACAGATAGCGCCTAGCGTTTAATCCAAACGGTGTCGGGTGCAAAATTAGCATGGTGAATACACAATAGTTACTAGCTCTGTGTGGTGAAGAATCACATTGCAGATGTTATAATACATCTTCAAATGTGGTAGTCTTCACACATATATATTGTTCTTCCATGCTGTTTGGGCGCACCGTCGCGCGCGTAATCTCCCGACAGAGTAAGGCATCAAAGTGTAGCTCGAACATCTGTACTCGAGGTTCTGCACTAGTGTTTTATGTTGTCCCATTTAAAGTGAAAGCTCTGCGTTGGTTCACTGTTTTGCTACTTGTTCACGTTGGATAATTTTTATGATCTGACTGTCTTCACTGTTCTTCACTGTGTTTTTTTTTATTAAATGAATCGTTGCGCGGAAGCATCGGGAATACGGTTTAGTTCTCGGTACATACATGACATTACTTATCCTGTACTGATGCTGAGTTACATCCGGTATTATACCCCAGAGCTGCACTCACTATTCTGCTGCTGGTGCAGTCACTGTGTACATACATGACATTACTTATCCTGTACTGATCCTGAGTTACATCCTGTATTATACTCCAGAGCTGCACTCACTATTCTGCTGCTGGTGCAGTCACTGTGTACATACATGACATTACTTATCCTGTACTGATGCTGAGTTACATCCTGTATTATACCCCAGAGCTGCACTCACTATTCTGTGATGCTTTACTACTGCCTGCAGACACCGGGTAGATGTGCAGTAGTAGCAGTGTTACAGTGTAGCAGGAGCGGTGCAGGTAGGACGGATGTACAGACAGATGGTGCAGCTAATTGTATCCTTGTTGGCTTACAAATAGTTGGCTACTATTATCCCTTTCCTGCTATTTGAGGCCATGAATATCAGCATTATCTCCAATTATGTGCTGCCCAAGGTGTCGGGTGTCTGTGTAATAGATATGGGCTTTCTTGCTGGGACCCCCAGGGACACGTGCCGCTGTCCGCCAGGATTTGCCTCTGTTATGAGTTTCTTTTCCTTTCTGCCAGGTAATTATATTAGATGAAATCTCCGGGGATCTCCTCCTCGTGGCTCTGCTGCCATCACACGCAGGCTACACAGGACTCCTCTCAGCTTCATTATAACCAGCTCTTACCCAACGCTTCCCTCTATGCCGGATCTGGGTACTAGACGTGTACTGGGGCTTTAAGAAACCTCTTTCAGGTTGTCTCAGAGCGACATCACTACCCAAACTCCTATTACAAGCACGAGTGAGTGCCAGGGGGACAGATGTATCCCCCCGGGGCTGTTCACAGCACATTACTCCAGGTATTCTGTATCTGTGGGCTCTAAACTATCCATTACAGTGGCCGTCCTTCTCCTATCCTCAGTACGCACATCCATATGTATCCTATAGTCCCTATAGACCCCTGCAATGTGACGGAGATCCATCTACTATAAATATGTCCTCTATCTGGAGAGGTCGGGGGCTTGAGGTGGGTAATAATACTGTAATGAGAATAATAGGATAATAACCCTGTAATGCTATGATGATGATAACGATGTAGTAGTAATACCACAATACTGTAATAATGAGGTAATACTATAATCAGGCAGCAAGGGGCTTATCCTCTTCCCACACAAAGCTGCTTTCAGCCATGGGGGCGCAGGTCAGATCCAGGCTGGGGCCCAAACCAGACAGAGGTTTCTACCGCTGCTTTTATTTGCATTTACCTGCATCAAGTTTTCAAGTTGTCACCTGTCTGATCCTAAGGGTGATGCCACACGTGGCGTTTTGGGTCTGTTTTTAAGCATGCCTTTTCAGTCCGTTTAAAACACATGCAATGTAAAAATACATCCGTTTTTTTACTGTTAACCATGCGTTTGGCTGCTTTGAACCTGCTTATCCATTAAGAAAAACAGCCAAACGCATGGTAACTGTTCAAAAACTGATGTGTTTTAAAAACCCACGCGTTTTTAAACAGACTGAAAGCGTATGCTTAAAAAAACTGACCAAAAAACGCCACGTGTGGCATCACCCTAAGAATCGTCCGAGACGGATGGTTTTGATACCTGTTAAATATCTCTCAAAGCTATGCAAATCCCAAAAACTGTGAACAGTCCTACGAAAGTGGGATCCACTACCCTTAGTAAATAAGCCCCATTAACTGGAACCGCTATTCTGCCTATTGAGGCTAAAAAAAATCCCTTAATTTTCAAGATTTAAAAAAAAAATGTCCCAAACCGCACATGAAAATTCCATGGAAAACGTAAGGATGTGACATAAGGCCATAAAACGAGGGTGTGGATGTAGCATGTGGGGAATATTCCCTCCTGGATGAGTTTGGGGCTGGACAGATAACAGGACGGACCCCCGGTTATAATCCGCAGCCTCTGGCCCCTCTTGGTGCTGATATCGTGTAGAGCCGATGACTGTCACATCCTATAAGATCTCCTTCTCCCGGCCCAGTGGGACTAATCTTCCATCGGACTTGTCCGCGTTATCTCCCCTCGCAGACCCAATAGGCCGTTATTCTGTCCTCGCCGCTCTTGTTATGTAAATTGCTGGGCAGAAGCCGGGGAGAGGGCACTGACCAGCTGCTGCGGCGCGTCTTGCTGCGTCTCCATGTTCTTCAATGGTCTCCTTCTGCTTGACTGGTCTTCATGGGGAAGGACTGAGCGGCTCGGGGAGGTTGTGGGGACAGAATTTTCTATCAGATAAAAAGATTAAGAATCTGGGGCGTCTAGAAGTTTTGTTCTGTCATTAATGCTCATTAACCCCTGCATTCCCTTGTGGCTGCTAATCCTCTGTATTCTCCCGTGTTTCGCCAGGTGCAGTATAATCTATAGCGGGACGCCTGCGCTATCCTCATAGGGTTTTTATCTAACTTTTCATCTGATCCGCTCAATAGTGATTTTATTACCATCCTCTGTAGTTTCTCCAGTGATTTTAGCAATAAAATTGGTGCCTTGTATACGACTTGTATAAACGCTTGAATAGATTATGCACTGACTGCATAGCTGAGAAAGTGTCGATTTAAAGGGATTTTTAAGGATTAGAAAAAAATAGGATTCTTTCTTCTAGTTTGTGTTATTGCAACTTAACCCTACTTGTATTATTGCAGTACCAGACATAACCTGTTCCTAGCTGTAGTGATAGAGAGCATTCTTGTTCTTCTAGTTCTGCATAATTCCTTAAAATACTCACTTTTGGAACTTTTGGAACTGTATGGATAGTGAATACTTACTGTAGGGTGCACTAATTGACTATGGGGGTTACAGCAACAAGGCATAGTTTGGGGGACCTATGATAACTTATTGATAACCTATTATTATTGATCATTCAAGGTCCATCCTCTGGGATAACCACAGTGCTGTAGTTTTGGCACACAATATGCTAATTAGGTTCTTTACTGTCAGGTGGGTGGTGCCAAGATGATTTCTCCAGTCTGGTACAGCCTACTTGACTATATTATTAACCTATTGGGGCACATTTACTTAACCGTCCCATTGAATCTGCCGATCCGGAATGTCCAACAAGGATTCGGAGCTGCCGCGATTAACTTACAGTGTGCGTTAGATTTCCTGCATGTGTCGCTTCCCCGCTCAGGTTCGCCGGAGTTCACCTTCTCCTTCCCGGTGTATGTGAGCGCTGATCTTGTGACACAGTTTGAATTTTATGTTCCACTGTTTTTCGAATCAGTCGGGTTGTCCGACGGCCATGCCCCCCCATTTGTGTTGCATGCAAGCCGATGCAGCACAATCCGATCCCGTGTGATGCAATTCCCTGTGCGATTTAGCGCAGAACAGAATCGCGGTCCACGGTCGCGGTTAGTAAATGGGCCCCATTGAGTGCTGTAAGCATTTTGAATAAGGAATCATTAAAACAATTACTAAATGTAATTGGGTTTATCGCCACTGTGCTCCAATTACAACCCAGCTTTTATTTCTTGCCCTGCTGTGGACACAAGAAATCTGCACTGTAATTGGCTGCTCTTGCCATTGATATATAATACTCGGGGAGTACAGACAGGTCTTTGCAGCACTAGAATCATATCTCTGGTGCGGGTCGCCTCATGGAGCATCTTTTTATGAAGCCGTTCTTGGTTTTTATTGATCCACTTGACAGAGGAATTACTTAGAAGTGGTAAGCACCAGCCCCTCCAGCGTCCTCATCCAAGGAGACGGAAATGGTCTCCTCCTGCCACTACGTTTACTTTGAGCCGCACGGTTTCGGGAGCCCCTTCTAGTAGATAATTGCTTAGTAACCCAGCAACCGCGACCATCTCACCACCCTGTAGAGCGGGGAACATGATTTGTCTTCCAGGCAGGAGAAACCTGATTAGTTTTTAGATTTTTCACCTCCTCGGCATAATCTCAGAAGAAACGCCGGAGCAGAATTTCTCGCAAGATGAGTGTTCAGCCACCGAACTACCTCAAATAATTGAACCAATTACCGCGGCAGCTCCACGTGGCCAAATTACCGTCACGCGAGTGCATTGAAGTACAAGGCGAGTGGAGGAGGTTTCTGGGGGTGCGGTGGATGACAGGGAAGGGGATTGGTAAGATTATAGAAAAATATTCACTATTGGTAGCCCATAGCCGGATACTTTACAAAAACAAAGTGCAATAAGGGGCGCTAATACTTAGTCCGACAACCAATATATCAACTATGGTTTGAATTACTGCTATAGTCACTGTACAGTATATAGAAATATCATGGTGCTCTCCAGTCTCCATAGCTTTTAGTCATAGTGCAAGGGATGGCATCATACGATGACCAAACCAATCCTTGGGTCAAGGTGGATCACACAGATGGGACCACGGAGGTAAGGGCTGGGCTCTGTCATGATGCCACATCATCACGTCTGGTCTTAAAGGACTGGTAGCGCCACTGGGATAAGGCTGGATCATGGAGGGCTGGTTGGAAGTAAGGGTACATTCACACAAACAAGCTCAGTCCATGGAAGATGGACTGTTTATTGGCTGGATTTCACAGACTGGACATTGCTCCAGAGATGGGAATCCAAGCATCTTAGTATACATGATAGTAGGAGGTCCGCAAATGGCGTGATTGTCCCACAGAGCTAAATGACTCCTTGCATCATGTATAACTACGACGCTTGGCGACCCAACCCAGGGCACCGTTCACTCTGTCAAATCCGGCCACCTTATGGTCCGTATTGAGAGGATCAAGCCCATTTGTGTGAACGCACCCTAAGGCGTCATGCACACTACCATGTGCTCACCCGTGCTGGAACTCGGGCGTAACACGTGGCCGAGTCGAGGAAGGAGAGGGAGAGTGAGCGCTCCTCACCCCTCCCTTCTCCATAGGAGCCTTGGACACAAATCTGACAAAAGATAGGACGTGTCATGGTGTTGGTGAGACCAGATCACAGCCATCATTAGGGTCATGTGTGTGGGACTTTAGTCTCACAAAAGGTGGCTGCTGCTTTGAGGTCAGAAATGTTTTCTCCACATATAAGTCTTTTTAAGCTTTACATAAATGAAACAGAAAAGTGATGGGACATAAAGAGGTTTACGACTTGAGATCGTCATGAGTTGGACACTTGGTATTTGCGACCCTTTGATGTCATGTCCATTATACACTGCCATGTAAGACATATACAACCGCTATACTACATACTCATGTGACGCTGTGGTCTGTACATATTCTGGGACATCCACTTTAATCTATAGGTAAGAGCCAAGAGAGCAGCCATATCACATGTGTATCTCAGACAACCCCTTTAACACTGCAGTGGATTATTATAAGCCCAGTTGTACGCTTAGATTTCGGATGGCTGTAGAAGCTTATTACATAAAGCAAACTATTAGATCTGTGCAGGAATCGTGGCCTCTGCGCCCCGCACAATGACAGCAGCTCTCTCCGCAGTGTCACTTCATATCCCCAAAGTAGCAGAGCAACGAAATACGTCTCTTTACATTATCTTCCCTTTAGGTTCTCGCCACATCTTCCTGACAGGCCGTCCTCACATAGAAACATTGTATTAGACATCTCATCCGTGCACGGGATTAAAATAGGGATTATCGCTGGGATCGCTCTTACTCTGCTAAACGCCGCTCACCCAACTCTACATCCTTATTAAATGTAAAGATCTTCATTGTAGGATAAGTGAAGCATAACCAGAGCATGGAAGTCTATGCGTTTACCTGGAAGCTCCTTATAGAAGTGCAAGAAGAAGAAGAAGAAGGCCTTTTCCAGTTCCTCCATCCATAATCAATTTGTCCCAAGGGAGATATGATGTTCATATGCCCTCCTAAGAATGGGTTTTGTCATTAGCATCTATTAATTTCTGCCTCTTTAATCCTGCTGTGTTGAGACTTAGAGGGCTGTTGATATACATACTTTATTATATACAAGGAGGAAGTACCTATGTCAAGGGAGAAACAAGTAACCAGTACTATCTGTGTCTATATCATGTACAGGGAGAAACAAATACCCAGTACTATCTGTGCCTATATCATGTACAAGGAAGATTGAGTAGCCAGTATTATCTGTATGTATCATGTAATGGGAGAGATCGGTAACCAGTACTATCTGTGCCTATATCATATAAATGGAGGAACGAGTAGCCAGTATTATCTGTATGTATCATGTAATGGGAGAAATAGGTAACCAGTACTATCTGTGCCTATATCATATAAATGGAGGAACGAGTAGCCAGTATTATCTGTATGTATCATGTAATGGGAGAAATAAGTAACCAGTACTATCTGTGCATATATATTATAAATGGAGGAACGAGTATCCAGTATTATCTGTATGTATCATGTAATGGGAGAAATAAGTAACCAGTACTATCTGTGCCTATATCATATAAATGGAGGAACGAGTAGCCAGTATTATCTGTATGTATCATGTATAGGGAGAAATAGTACCAGTAACTTATGGTGGCCTATATCACTGTGCAAGGTCTTTGCATCGCTAGGGACCTCGGTTCAAGTCCCAAGGTTAAGATCTGCAAAGTCCCGCACTCCAAAACATACTGGTAGATGTGAGCCTCATTGGGGACAGGGACTGTTTGGCGAACTCTATATAAATAAAGGAATTATTATTATTAACGGTAGCCAGCTTTATCTGTAATGTACTGTCTTCGAAATAAGTACCATTACTATCGGTGCCTATATCATGTACAAGGAAAATGAGTAGCAGTTTTATGTGTATGTACTCATGTATAGGGAGAGATACAGTAGCTAGTACTATCTCTGCCTATATTTATACAGGGAGGAACAAGTAGCCAGTATTATCTTATATATAATTTATCCAGATAAATAGTTAGCCAGTACTATCTTATGCCCATGTCGTATACAGGAGGAATGAGTAGTTATCTACCTGTGCCTGTATCCAATACAGGGAGGACGAGTAGCCAATCACTATCTGTGCCTATTCATATACATGCAGGGAGGCAACAAGTAGCCAGTACTACCTGTGCCTATATCATATACAGGGAGGAACGAGTAGCCAATACTATCTGTGCCTATATCATATACAGGGAGGAACAAGTAGCC
>CM033647.1:158496847-158632452 GCA_019512145.1 Engystomops pustulosus | reverse complement strand
CTGTGCCTATATCATATACAGGGAGGAACGAGTAGCCAGTATTATCTGTATGTATCATGTATAGGGAGAAATATGTAGCCAGTACTATCGGTGCCTATATCACTGTGCAAGGTCTTTGCATCGCTAGGGACCTCGGTTCAAGTCCCAAGGTTAAGATCTGCAAAGTCCCGCACTCCAAAACATACTGGTAGATGTGAGCCTCAATTGGGGACAGGGACTGTTTGGGCGAACTCTATATAAAAAAGAATTATTATTATTAACGGTAGCCAGCTTTATCTGTAATGTAGCTGTCTCGATAATAAGTAGCCATTCTATCGGTGCCTATATCATGTACAAGGAAAATGAGTAGCAGTTTTATGTGTATGTTCATGTATAGGGAGAGATACAGTAGCTAGTACTATCTCTGGCCTATATTTATACAGGGAGGACAAGTAGCCAGTATTATCTGTATATATAATTTATCCAATAAATAGTAGCCAGTACTATCTATGCCCATGTCGTATACAGGAGGAATGAGTTAGTTATCTACCCTGTGCCTGTATCGATACAGGGAGGACGAGTAGCCAATACTATCTGTGCCTATTCATATACATGCAGGAGGAACAGTAGCCATACTAACCTGTGCCTAATCATATACAGGGAGGAACGAGTTACCATACTATCTGTGCCTATATCATATACGGAGGGAAGAAAGTAGCCAGTACTACCTGTGCCTATACATATCACCGGGAGGAATGGTAGCCAGTACTATCTGTGCCTATATCATATACAGGGAGGAATCCATATGTATCATGTATCTGGAGAAATAAGTAGCCAGTATTATCTGTTCCTATCTCATATACAGGGAGGAACAAGTAACCAGAAACAGATATACATTACAATCTGTGCCTTTAACTTGTACAGGGAGATTCAGATCCAGTAATATCTGAACCATATTGATGTCTTTGGGAAATGCTGACTGTATGACTGTATTGGCTCAGCATAGAAGTGTTGGTCCCATTGTTACAATGTCATTTATGTCATGTCTACACTACATAATACTACTTGATAGATCCATGTATCTGGTTTCCAGAGCTGATGAGGATGATCCTGGGTGAGGCAGTGTCCTGGAGCAGATATTAGTAATCGGGCTGCCTCCCCTGAACAATGGATGGTGTTATCCGGACAATGCTGTGGGATATTCGGCTCATCCAGGGGCACGCAGCGGCTTACTCATCATTTTCCAGCCTGCTGACTGTTACGTTTAACCTACTTATTCTTTCCTCTGTTTCATCTTTTCCTTTTTTTCATGTTTTTTCGTAATTTCCCCCCTGCATACGTTCCTTATCATGCTATGGGCATCAGGGTTCCCTTTAAGCCTGACATTTGCATACATCCGCGCTGCCATTGTGCTTGTTGTACGCAGTTGTTGCAGGTGTAGGGTAATGGCTCCATTGTAGACATAGAGAAGAGCCGCTGATGGAGTCATCACTCTAAGTAGCACTTTATATGCATGTAGAATAATGAAGACGCTGATTGTACTGCGGGCCGGCAGATGATCACTGTATACATATATACCATACACTGTAAATCAGAGAAACACACAGCAAAACACTTGCAAATAGAGCGAGCGTCTTCATGAATTACACATCAGGAGTCACTTGGTATTCAGTCAGACCCTCCGCACACTGGAGCCAGGTATCTAATATATTACCGCGCGTATCAATCACCAGCACATCAGAAATTGCATCAAAGCCAAGACGCGTAATCACGAGAGCGGAGACCGAGTCCCTGGTAATGGGCCGATGTCTCCATGTACTGCAGGTGTATTCTCTTATCCACATCTCATACGTGGCTTATATATTCCTAACATGATAAGAGCTCAAAATAAGTTGAAAGATATTAAAATAAATAAAATTTGTGCAGAGCTTGATGGATGTTTCCCTCCCCTGCACCCGGTGACTGAATGTGTATAATGGATGGATACAGTGGGGCTCATTTACTAAGGGTCCGCGGAGCACATTTTCGTCAGGATTTCCGTTTTGCGCCGCATTTAACAGGGGATTTTGGCGCATGCAATCGGATTTTGGCACAATCGCACCGGCTCGCAAAAACAGAAATTGGGGGCGGGCAGTCGGACAACCCGGCGGCTTCGGACAACGCGCAAGATTTAACATTTAGAATTGTGTCGCAAGACAATGCACTTACATGCAACGGGAAGAAGAAGGTGACCTCCGGTGGACCTCGGCGGGGGAAGCGACACATGCAGGATATCGGGCGCACGATCTTCATGAATCGCGCCAGACTTCATCCTCATCGGACCGTCCGAATCAGGGATCGCGACAGGACCGGGTAAGTAAATTTGCCCCAGTATGTATAAATGTAACAAATACTAGAACATCTATGTAACAAATGTAATAACATGAATGTACATCGTGTCTTGGAGGCATCAACAGGGATTTATGTCAAAACCTGTGCAGATTCTGTAGTGGAAGAATCACTTTGGACCAAGAGTAAAGGAAACCTACCATCAGGATCATGGACTGTAAACCAAGCACACTTACATACCGGTGTGTCTCCCCTCTGGCAGGATCCACTGTTCTTTTAGCTCCTCATCCTTTTGATTTTAAAGAAAAGGGACTTTAAAATTATGCAAATGAGCCTGATGGGCTTTTTTTTTTTAAATCGATGGCATAGGAAGCTAATAGAAAAGTGGATCCTGTTAGGGGGAGGGGCACTTCCCTGCATGTAAGTGTGCTTGGTTTACAATCCATAATCCTGGTGGATTATGCAGAAACATATCAGTGCCGTACAGCTGAAGACTAGATCTATAGAAAGTTTACATCCAAGCATCAATGGGTTGACTACTGTGGCTCCTACTGCATCTGCCATGGTCACAATTTCTAGAAATGGGTATTTAAAGGACTCTTAAACCCAACCCCCCCCCCCCCTAATCCTTCCTGAAATGTCCTTCCTAGAATTCCCTCTTTGTGGGAAATGTCTTCCCTTTACCTATAACAAAATCTCATTCAAAGTCATGTGAAAATGAGCATAGAAGAGTCATATTTGCCTGATATGAGTCAAGTTTAGAGACTCCAGAGGGGGCATCACTTCAGACAAACCTATCTTTGGTTCTATAGCACCTAGACAAGTGCTGCTGGTATCATATTAAAGATAAGAATCTCATCTTTCCTATAATATCATATTAGGCTTGCGGTTCTGTGATCTTCAGAACCAGAGATACAGGGTGTTAAAGACAAAAAGACTGGGAAATTTGAGCTGCAGATAAAGATCCAGTTCAAACTACCATAAGTCTTTAACTTAATTTATTTCCCACTATGTAGCTCAAAGAAACAAAAACTTGAGATCACATGAGATTTAGCAAAGGTACAGGGTGAGATTTCACTAAATAAGAAGGGAATTCTAGGAAGGGCATTCAATCTCTTACTTGAGGGGGGGGGGGGGGGGGTAGTTTATTGGGGTAAAACCTGATGATAAGTTCCCTTTAAATAATGACTGTGTCCTGCTGCTTTCTGACTATTGTGAGTTACATTGTTAATTAGGGGGTTCGGTTACAGCATACACAATGACCAGGGTAGACACTAATGAGAAGGGAAGAGAGGGGGATTGGGTTATGGAGTTTGGGTCAGGTGCAATTTTACTTTCCGACTGCGGCCATACACATGGCTTGTTTGTGGACAGCTATTCACCCCAATACACCAATTCTTATTCATTCTCATTCACCCCAATACACCAATTCTTATTCATTCTCATTCACCCCAATACACCAATTCTCATTCATTCTCATTCTCATTCACCCCAATACACCAATACTCATTCATTCTCATTCACCCCAATACTCATGGAAGTTGAGCTCGGCCGAGCAGTCCGTATTGCTAGGAAAGGGGAAAATCCACTTCCAGACTCTGCGGACCAATGCGTTGTCCTTATCTGAGGACCCTATACTTATTACACGGTTGGCTGAACCCTACACATACAAATGTCTATGCGCTCCATAAAGGGGATGGAAATATTTCCATCTGCAGGTGTTCAATATATATAAATCCTCTTCCTCGCTTCTCTATCTGACCCAGGATCCATCCGTGAGACCTTTGGTCAGGATACAAGCACCAATCAATGGCTGACCAATGGAGCTCAAAGACTCCCAGGACCCTGAATATAACACTCCATCTCTTATAGCTAAATTTACTGATTACCGTATTCTTCGGACTATAAGGCGCACAAAAAAATCCTTTGATTTTTCTCAGAAATCAAAGGTGCGCCTTATAGTCCAGTGCACCTTATATATGAACCTTACTTACAGACAACAGCTGCCTTGAACTGTGCACAGGTCTGCCACCTGCTGGTCATTCATCCTTATAATCAGGTGCGCCTTATAATACAGTGCGCCTTATATATGAGCCGTAATTACAGACAACAGCTGCCTTCAACTGTGCACAGGTCTGCCACCTGCTGGTCATTCATCCTTATAATCAGGTGCGCCTTATAGTCCAGTGCGCCTTATATATGAACCGTACTTACAGACAACAGCTGCCTTGAACTGTGCACAGGTCTGCTACCTGCTGGTCATTCATCCTTATAATCAGGTGCGCCTTCTAATCCGGTGCGCCTTATATATGAACTGCACTTACAGACAACAGCTGCCTTGAACTGAGCACAGGTCTGCCACCTGCTGGTCATTCAGGTGCGCTTTATATATATACCTAGACGGTTTACCAGGCATTTATTGATGGTGCGCCTTATAATCCGGTGCACCTTATAGTCCGAAAAATGCTGTATATTTTTATTACCAATTTTGAGATAATTCAATAGCAATCTAATTCCAATGAACACTAAGTAGCTTTCTCCTAGATTTTCAACTGCACAAGTTTTTTTTTTTTTACCTTTTTTGCCCCAGATCCTAGATGTTGTATATTTACAATGCGCTTCTAGTGCCTAGAAATAAAAGGTTAAAAAAATGAACCCTCCAGAAATCTCTAGTTTTTCCCAGCGGTCCTGCTCAGAAGACAGATTATAGTCTCCAGCCTCCGTCACTCGCTATTCCCCCTGAATGTGAAATAACGTGAGCTACTTGCAATGCGCACTGTATCTTATCGCAACGTGCAGCATAGAGAGCGGCCCGGAGATGGGATTCCTCTCCATCAGGATTCCTAGCACTCGTACAAAGAGGAGCCCGAATTATTTACCCGCTCATCCTCTCCTGACAAGCGCCACATTATCCGCAGATTATGTAACCTGACATGTCGTCGGCCGACTCCGCTGATGGAGACGGTTCCCTTTGTTCCGGGTGTGTGTGGTATCTAAGTGTTATATGACAATCACCAGGGAAGTACATTATTACCAGCACATGGGGGCTATAATGAACCTCTTTAAATTCTGGGAAAATTGACCGTATTTGCATACATCAGCATCTCCGCTAAGCAATTTCCAATACGTGTTTATAGAACGTGTAAGATGCGGGTCCGTCAATACTTCCCATTGATTTTAATGGGATTTTGACTAATGATAAAGGGCCCCATTCTGCATACAGTACTTATTGCGTTATTAGGTCAGGTAAGTACACATTGCAGTCAGTTGATAGTGAATTACTATAGCGTTTTATTATCTTTTCCTCATCCTATTAACTAGTTTGACAGAGAGAAACTAAAGACTTTGAAAGAAGCAGAATATAAGTTCCGCCATATGTGAAATGTGTGTGTGTGTGTGTGTGGGGGGGCGGGGGGACAGTGATTTAGAGAAGTTATCGAACTGTGACTGTCCCAGAGGACTAGGTTTTGCCTTGATTGTTAGTCATTCATCTTGATAATCGATAACGTTTTAGAAACTTTAATCAATGTGAGTATAGGAAAGTTTGTCATTTATCAGAGGAAAATGCTTCCTTCTCCACTTATCTGGCTCTTCTCCTAAATGAAAAGTCAACTCGCAGAGAGAGTAGATTACAGGTGCCCATCTACATTGGCAGGAGAGATGCAGATAGAGACAGTGCCGAAGATAACAGTAAGTTATTGGGGCTTATTTACTAAGGTCCCGCGGCCGCATTTCTGTTGGGTTTTCCGACGTTTTCGGGGATCACACCGGGGATTGCCTCGCATTGTCTCGCAATCGCGCCTGCTTTCACGCAACACTAATCAAAGATTGTGCCGTCGGACGGTCCCAAGGATTCGGACAACTAGTGGGATTTAATATTTAAAATTGTGTTGCAAGAACAAACACTTACATGCATCGGGAAGAAGAAGGTGAACTCCAGCGGACCTGAGCGGGGAAGCAGCACATGCAGGAAACTGGGAGCACGATCTTTGTGAAACGCAGCACAGGGCATTATAGGCGGGCAATGCACTTTCTGTGAACTCCTCCAGGCGGGTATGTAAATGAGCCCCAATAAGAGAACTCCTTGTACTCCTTGGTTATCCTGAAACCTAAAAGTTTAGCGTGTGCTTACATGTCATGTCCGCTGCAGGTTTTCCCTAGTAAAATGAGTAAAGGAAACAAGAAAGGGAAATAAATGCTACTTTTTGCACAATTACGTTTATGCAATGCAACAAAATTTGTGCCAAAATCTTTATATTAGATAAAAATTTTAGAACTTGGTGCTCCGGTTAACCCCTATATACTAATTCATTGGGTCGGACTGTAACCGTGGAAACAGGGATCATTCAGCCTTTGAATGTAACAAATATACAACATGTATCATTCCTTTATGGCCGGCACTTGGATCGGTTACTGACAATTCTGGATATTTGGAGGTCCAGGGCTGAACCTGCCACCAGATGACGTGTAACTATCATCGTCCGCTCACAGTGTGTAACTGACAATTATCCCGGGCTCAGAAATAATAGCTGCAAAGGTCACACAGGATGAGGCACAAAGGTCACGGATTAACCCCTCGGCCTCACAGCTGGAACTTTTGCCTTCAAATTATATTCTCAAGGCGACATCCTGACTGGTGATTTATTGACTTAATTAGTTTTGTGTGATAATATTCGGGAAAACTTTCTTCTTATTATTGGGGATGACAGATTGATATTAACATATGACATAGGTCTGAGCACCTATACTATCACCCATGAGGATAGGCATAAGATTTTACTTATGGTTCACATAGGGGGGCATCTTTTAAAAGAAATCTACCATCCTGATAAACAAGAAGCACTTACTCATATACCCAGGCTCCGGGACTGTGCTAATCTTCTTATATTTGTTATCCATGGCCTCCTTTCTTATAAAATCAACTTCTAAGATTATGCTAATGAGTCTGAAGGGCTTATGGGGGTGTTACCATAGCCCCTCCATGCTGTAGCTTCACAGGCTGTTAGAGTGTTTCCCCCACCCCTCCCACTGTGTGCAAAACTTCCTGATTACATCAGACAGCATGAGAGGGGGGGGGGGGGAGTGCTGAAGGAGCACGGAGATAGGAGATTGCCTAACAGCCTGTGAAGCTACAGCGTGGAGGGGCTCAGTTGACACGTCTCAGAGCCCTTCTGGCTCATTAGCATAATTTTTTAAGTTGAGATTAGTAGGAAGGATACCATGGATAAGAAATATAAGAAGATTGGTGCCTGGATCTATGAGTATTGTCCCTGGTTTATCATGAGGGATCCTTGATAGTAGATTCTCTTTAACCAAAAGTAAGAGATGCTACATGCTATGGGAGTGTACTTACTATTGGTCCCTGTAGGATCTAGTGGAAAAGGTTTAACCACATTGGGGCAGATTTATCAAGTGTCTGAAAGCCAGAATATTTCCAGTTGCCCATGGCAACCAATCACAGTTCAGCTTTCATTTTTATCAGTTCTCATGAATATTTTAAAGGGGAGCTGTGATTGGTTGCCATGGGCAACTAGAAATATTCTGACTTTCAGACACTTGATAAATCTGCCCCATTATATGCACAGTCAGTACAAAGAAACTGCAGCCAAATCAGACCACAATGGGGATTTTTGTGCATATTTTTGTTGTCATTTGGCATATTGGATCCATGTCCCCTATTGAATCAAGCCATAAAAATGCGCAAAATATGGAGCAGACCTTGATGCATTGTATGCCAGTTCCAAATTGTAATCGTAAAAATCCACAGCAAGAAAACTACATATGCTGCAGATTCTACATCCGCACCAGAACTTTCGTTCCAGATTTTTTTTTTAATGTTTTTTCAATTCAAGACGCTTTATTTCAGAAAATGTATATTCATACAAAGCAGATTGATACATACCTCTTGAGGGGATAGGTACAGAACAGTACAACTGGGTGAGAGAGAACACATCAAATAATAATTAATAATAATTATTCCTATATTTATATAGCGCACACAGATTACGCAGCGCTGCACAGTGTTTGCCAAATTGGTCCATGTTCCCATGGGGCTCACAATCTAATCAGCCTACCAGTATGTTTTGGAGTGTGGGAGGAAACCGTAAGACCCGGAGGAAACCCACACAAACACGGAGAGAACATACAAACTCTTTGCAGATGTTGACCCTGGTCCCCAGCGCTGCAAGGCTGTAATGCTAACCACTGAGCCACCGTGCTGCCGCATAGACTTATTGTGAGAATGCCAAGTTATCGAGCAAGTTAATTTCGTTCCATATATATATATTTTGTTTTTAACATGGCGTGCGGATGGCATTTGGATCAATCCCATCCACTACACGGCTACTGTGTTTTATAAAAGAAACGCTTTTTACGCTTTCTGTTTAGTTGATCTGGATGCGAGTGTCTATTTCTTTTGGATGAGAAGGGGTTAACAGCGGCCTGACTACTCATCCCATGGGAGCGTCCTCTGATCCTCCTTCCAGTTGATAGACAATGAATGGAGCTTATATGTGTCATCACGGGGACATTGTCCGGGGATGGGGCTCTGTTGTCTCTGTGCAGTTACTAGGTAACCCCGAGCCTCGTGTCCTCCGCTACATCCTAGCGGTCGAGGCCGGGGGGGGGGGGGCACATCCCACCTATTATAGGACTCCGTATACGCCAACAGAATTACACGTATTGACAGAGCGAGCCACTGACATGATACTCATAGGATTGATTGGATTAAAGACGGATTATGTAATAATGGGATCAAATCCCGTCTGGGGAAAAAAACGGAGACTGGATGAAAATCTTATTATTACATAAAAGCTATGGCTGCAGTGCTGGAAATGCCTGGCAGGTAGGTGGCCAATGGGCTGCCCTGAGCGTGCCACGCTTAGAATTGTACATTGTACATTTATAGAGGCTATATTCATACTATCAAGTGTACGGTACAGGACTGGGTAGGGATAATAATTGATACATGAGTATATTTGATACATGAGTATAATTGATACACGATTACAAGACGATCTTCATGGTGACAGCATTCTGCCTGGTAGTGGTGGGGTAATGGGTTTAAAGGACTATATGTAAATTAAGTTTGCTTGGGCAGAGCCGGATTAAGGTTGGTGGGGGCTGCAGGGCGCAAAAAATCTGGTGGGCGCCTCTTTAAAGGCAAAGTGGTGGGGGCCCCGGGGCGAGCGCCCTGTGCTCCCCCCTATAATCCGGACCTTTGCATGGGTATCCCTCCTCCTTCACAACTATGGCAGGAAATAAACCTTCCTCCTATAAGATTGACTACGGAGGATGAACTACATGACGGCCGTTGACCTTCCTACCCCATAACGCCTTCACCACTGACCAATGCTCCAACATCTCCACGGTCCTGCCCTGTCACCATTAACGGGGCAGATCTCCTTCATCGCCAAGTGTTTAGGACACCACCATGAATAGGAGCAGAGCTGCAGTTCCCATGCAGTCCTATTACTCGTTACCATATAGTGGACAAAGCCCTCTGGTACTGGAGATGCCTGAGGCAGGTGACTCATGTGGGGTGCTGGAATTTGGCCCCCAATGATCTAATTCTAATCACCTACCCTAAGGATTGCTCATTGGTATAAAAAAAAATGACCCCTTCTCCGAATAACCGTGAAACCCCCATAAGTGGGTCTATAGTGTAATCTGCATCTGTTAACAGCATATTAGTGAAT
The DNA here is from genome assembly GCA_019512145.1 of Engystomops pustulosus. NCBI lineage: Eukaryota > Metazoa > Chordata > Amphibia > Anura > Leptodactylidae > Engystomops > Engystomops pustulosus. The sequence goes on along the minus strand of CM033647.1, from coordinate 158,622,448 downwards.
TGAATAAAGGCCACATATAATGATCTCCGTTCTGTCTTCAAGATACAGAAATACATGGATAAAAATCCATAAGATCTGAACAGGATTTCAGGAGTTCACGTGAAACATGCCCTAACCCTAGACCGGTCAGGCCTGCCTACTTGTCGTCCCTGTAGAGTCATTGTATATATGGCCGCCCAGTACATTGCGCATTTCTCATCATTTGGATATTTATTATGCACGTTATACACATATTATACTCCCAGGTCTAACTGGAAACTTGCCTTCATCAGCTCCTTACCCCGGACATTATATTCAAGCTGTAAATCTCATAAGACAGCGCTCTCCCACCACAAAGCCCCACAGGTTCAATAGTAATTCACATCAATGAGCAGTTTCCTGCATTCACAAGACATCAGCGCCAGGAGAAGTTATGACCTCGCTCTGGATGCTGTGAATGGAAATCTCTCTGTAAATGTGAGGCCGGTGCATTCACTTGTAACCGGTGAGTCCCATTACTGAGGCTGCAGCAGGTCACAATGACCTGACGTTAACGCCGGTCTTAAATGTAAGCACACGGGAGGGACGGGTGTGAGCGCTCAGGCAGACCCTCTCAGCATGGCCAATTTATTGGGCACAGACCCCCATCCGCCCTTCTTCTCATCCATCTGCCCTCCTCCATAGGCACAGGGGGCTGCCGCCTCCTATTATCTATGTGCACCATCCTTTTATCTAGTACGGGCCATGAGCACATTGCACTTCATTGCTTGGAATAGATTTATCCGGAATAATTGTTAGGAATGTTATTGGAGTGGACAAAACATGCAAAATCTAGATGCGAAGAACAAAGAACAGAATCGGATGAGCTGATCCCTTCCCTCCTCTCATTATAAATTTTTAATTTTCTTTTTTTGCTGATTTCTTTTCTTCTGGGGCAGATTCTTGTGTTGACCTCCTGTGCTGCTAAAGTGTTTTTACTTAGGGTTACTGTTGAGGGCACCCTGGTATCGACCTTTTACCCCCTGTTTGGGGATATAGATTCTGCGGCAGGGGACCAAATTAAGAGTAGTCTCACTAGTGTTTGCTGACTGTCAGGACTTGGAGTCTGTGGACCCTCTGGACCACTGCGGGAGATGGTGCTAGCCGAAACCTGGGACCGGAGCCTAAGTGGCACCTGGTCTTCACCAGAGCCCGCCGCAAAGCAGGATGGACTTGCTGCGGCAGGTACCACCAGGTCGCTCCACAGGTGCGACTAGCCCGCGGTGGCTGCCAAGGTAGTAATGCAGGAGACAGTCTGTAACCGGGGTGATGGCGGGAGAACAGCACAGGAAGGCACACTAGGACTCATGTCAGGAATCACAGGAGCTGGCACACGGGTCAGGAACACAGGAACGGACTGGCACACGGGTCAGGAACACAGGAACGGACTGGCACACGGATCAGGAACACAGGAACGGACTGGCACACGGATCAGGAACACAGGAACGGACTGGCACACGGGACAGCAGGATACACAGTGGGGCTTTCTCTTCAGGGGATGGCTTGAAGATCCGGGAAGGGTCACTGGAAGAGGCAGGCACTTATAGCAGGCCAGCGCCAATTATCGGCACGCGGGAGCCAGGAGAGGTAAGTTCCGCTGGGCTCCGGGGGTACACGGAGGTAGACGGGTGCGCCCGCGATCCGAGACAGGGATTGCAGGAGCACCCGTGACACTGACACGCACGGACTGGTCCTATTTAGGTGAATGGGGCTGATCTGCAATACCAAGCACAGCCACTATGCATTGTACAGCGCTGTGTTCAAGAAACAGTTAAGAGACTGGAGGACACATCTGAATGCGAAGACCTGATTGATGTAGTGTCGGGGGTCAGACCCCCACTGATAAGATATTGGTAACCCATCCTAATAGTAGAGTCACACTCCTATCATCCCATTCCCTTATATGTGTCCTAAATGTTTTGCAAACCTACCAAACATCCGGTGACAGAAAATAGGGAACAAATAGAAATAGCTGTGTCTGTTGTATTAGACTTTGCAGTTTGTTTGTAGACTGTTACCATAGTGATACATTGTTTTGCTTATAGACAATAATAGGACATTGTTACTAAAGATCTGCTATAAAGTTGCTACTTTTCTATTTGAGAGGCAGCTGCTCGTCCACTTTTCTTTATGGCTCATCCAATTTTAGGTGTTAGCTTGGTTTTAACACTTCTTCTGAAAAATCAGGTCGATAGTCCATGTCTGATGGTGGGACTTTGCTCCTGTCTATTGACTATGTAGGTCACATTGCTCTGAGGCAGTCCGCTGCAGTAGTCCCTGGTGGTCCCAATCCATGGGGTCATCTACTACAGCACTGTACCCAGGTATACAGAAGCACATTATATACCCCTATACATGATGTATGGTGCGCTGGACGCCTGCTGTAGTGCAGAGGTATTATTCATACATGCGGCTCTGCGTCTGACCTATAAAACATCACACGGATCTCATCAGAACCTCCCACATTTATTGTTCAGAGCGCGGCTCTCTGTAATTGTCTTGTCTCTTGTATTAGGAAAAGATCTGCTGATTTATAGTGTGTGTTTTATTGATCTGCTCCATCTTGTCGTCTCGGCTTTATAACTAATTTTACATCATTGTCATAGGGATGAAAAAAACAGCTGCAAGCAGGAACTTAAAGGGAACCTGTCACCAGGGACCTCATTTTCACTAAAGACAGGTTGCAGAAGCCCATCACACCTGCAGTGCAAATCTGCTTCTCTCTCTTGCATTACAATATAATTGTGTGTTATAACTTACCTTGCACCCTGACAAAATCCTCTGTGTAGTCCCAGGGGTTGGGCTTTTGTTTGGATGAATTTCAAAAAACATATGTGACTTGCTGCAGACTTGTCAGCTCCCAGCCCCCACCATTGTGCTCCTGTACAGCTCCTCCCTCCCCCACCGATGTCAGCTCACGGGACTGTGACCTCTGTGAAGGAGCAGGAGGGAGGAGCTGTACAGGAGTACAAAGGTGGGGGCCGAGAGCTGAGGAGTCTGCAGTAAAGACAAGTCACGTGTTGTTTTTTGAAATGCATCCAAAGCAAAGCCCAACCCCTGGGACTACACAGAGGATTCTTTCAGGATGCCAGGTAAATTATAACACATAATTATATTGTAAAGCAAATGTTTAGAGAAAGCAGAAAGACAGATGTGCACTGAAGGTGTAATAAGCTTCTACAACCTTGACCTAGTAGTTTACTTACTGATGTGGGTTAACATTGATATTCTTCTCCATAGGAGGCACTGTCATAATAGTTATATCCTTGTACATAGGGGCAGTATTATAGTAGTTATATTCCTTTACATAGGGAGCAGTATTATAGTAGTTATATTCTTGTACATAGGGGGCAGTATTATAGTAGTTATATTCTTGTACATAGGGGGCAGTATTATAGTAGTTATATTCTTGTACATAGGGGGCAGTATTATAGTAGTTATATTCTTGTACATAGGGGCCTTTACAAGATAACTACATAATACTGCCCCTATTAGCCATTACACTATATTCTCGCCCCCTATGTACAACGAATTAACAATATATCTGCCCCGCCTAGTACCTAAGAAAACACTATATACTGCCCTTATTAATGAGATACGACTATAAATGCCCCTATGACCAAATCATACTAAATACTGCCCTCTAATTTACAATATACTACCATTGCTACCCACTTGTACCGGATATAACGACTAGAACTGCCCCCTGGACAGAATGAACTACCAAACTTCCCATGCCCGATTTTTGAAATCACTCACCCCCAGGTTCCCATGTGTTCTAGAACGCCCGGTTCAAACGTAGACCTGCCAGTCCGGACTTTGGGCCACCACTCGTCGCAAGGGAGGTTTAGACAGCAACGAATTAGGTTGGCCCAGCAACAAGTAGGACTCCGTGCAAAGGCATAAATCAAAAAGGTTTATTTCACATGTACAGAGCTCACATGCGGCGACAGGGCCTGTATACACCGTGACGGGAACCTGACAGAGCTTGCGGTAACGACTTTCTTACTGTCGCCAACTCGGCCTTACTCTACTAGCTCAGGTAATCTTACATTTATATAACACCATGTGGGGGACCTGACTGGTTCCGGTGATGTCCACGTGCCAACTCCCCTAACACAAACACGGTAAAAACCTGTAATGTGAGCATGGTTAAGGACTAAGAAAGTGGGAGGACAAGAATTTTAGGAGTAAGATTACTGTTGAGTAAAAGTGACATAATGAAGGCAAGGAACATATGTTCGGTTGTTACTTGGATGCTTCCTGAGTAGGTTCGATCGTATGATACATGGCTTTAATGTATCCCCTTCTCTTTTTTAATACTTTGTACCTGTCTTAACACTTACATCAGACTCCTTTTTTTATGCCTTTACCGAACATTTTGGAATCGGGTCTCTGATTCAGAATCCAAAAAAGCTTCTCTAATAACACCCATTTTTCCCCAATCACCTCGCTCTCTTGGTTGTGAACTTTTTTCTAATTGCCGTTACCTGCATGCCATGCATAAACCAAGTGAACATCCTTGTACTGTTCTGATATGCCTGACCGGTTTCTGTACGGCTAGGTGCGGGGTTTGCTCCTGAATATGTTCACTTATACGTCTTTACGTTTTTCTGGCAGTGCAGCCAACATACCCCCCTGGGCAGAGCCTAGTTGAATAACAATGTATAAAATAAATGACATTTGGTAGTTTCCCGACTTCATGTTCGATTGTTGTTGTACGGGGCGGGCCCGTGCTATCTGAATTAAAAGAAGTGGTTTTGTGTATATATTTACATGGTTGCATCGGGTGCCCCGCACAATATCTAAACCTTGATTTTGGAGCGCAAGTTGTTGAAGAGTTATGTCAGATAATTTTGAGATAAAAGGATTTGCCACAAGTTGGGCTCTGGTGGATACAAAGGACAACACACCATTCTGGCAAAATCTTCTACGTGGGCTCGTGTTCCAAAAAATGGGAAGGGTGTTTTTTTATAATGTCCGTACTTTTTGAAACTGGTTATTGGGATTTTGTACTCAAGTAACCTGTAGATTTGGTATGAGTGTTATTCTTCTGTTTGGGTGTAGATAGAAGTTACGTGTTTTGTTGCCTTCTACTATCCTGCGATGTCTCTTTTTACCATGATCTGCGGGTATAGCCTCTTTGTGTAATGTCTTTGTTCTACTTACGGCTCTCCCGGACATCAGTCTGGTCGATGTACAGTCTTTTAGCCCTCAGTAATTCCCCAATTGGGATGTTTTTGTAACCGTTGTGGCTAGTGTGACAACTGGTGGCATGCAAATAGATATTGCCCGCAAGTGGGTTGTCAAGAGTTTTTAGTTGTACTTTATTATTATGGGCTGTCAACCAGTAGCGATAATGGCCAAAAAGGCATATTTACAGAATAGGTTTTATAAAGGAACGCAGGTTGAGAGATAAACAGTTTCGGTAAGTGATCAAGCGTTTGGACTGTCCTCCTGGTCGGAATTTCCAGAACCATGAGACAGGCATCAAATATAACGGCCATACCCTGTCAATTGACGTGTGAAAGGTGGTTATCAAGCGAGAAGAGATATATGCCTCCAATAGGCCATGTATACAATTTTTCTAATGACGGGGCAAACCGGCCCATGGGCAGAGCGAGTTTTTTGATGTAATAAATGTTGTTAAAAGGTAAAAAATTACCTTCGTTATAGAAGGACGTCAACAAAAGAGTACCAGATAATTATCTTGTAGATGTCACGATCAAATTAACTGTATGTTTTGCAGATGGTATTTTGTGTTGCCTGTTTAATGCCTTGCGTGTTGAATGACGTATAGAGAGCAGTACATCACAGGTGAGCCAACTGTAGGAGAGGCCATGGAAATGATTCATAAGTGTTAAGTGACAACTTTGGAGTCCTTAGGAAGGCCAGGGAGACGAAAAACTAAGGGCTGAAGGAGTTATCGAGCACATGCCTGATCGATTCAGTTAGTGACTACAGTGCTGGACACAATGGTCTAAAAGGTGGTAGGAACTTTCATATGTGTTTTCGGTAAGGCGTAGAAGTATGGGGTAACAGATAGAGAGGAAGCCGTACTGGGGCCAAATATTGTCAAAAATGCCCAGGTGACACCCTCTTGTAACAAAGATTTAAGTTTAGTGATGGTGTTCCCTGTTGGGTCTGAAACCAGCACTATTGTACCACTAGAGTAATTTAAACTTTTTCAATTTCGTTTTTTATACGTCCTTTGTCAAGAACACTACGAACCCCCTTTGTGTGAAGTCGTATATAGATATGTGGATGTTCCGCAGTTGGGTAATGGCTCTTCGTTTCTTATGGTCAAATTCAAATGTTTGCTGAAAAAGTGGATGAGTCCTGCAGTGCCTTTAGTTGCTCGGTTCTACTTGGTCTGAAAGAATGGACCATCTTTCAAGACGAAGTAGAACGAGACCTACAGGCACTGCAGACTCATCCACTTTTTCAGTCAAACATTTGAATTTGACCATAAGAGAACGAAGAGCCATTAACCCAACTGCGGAACAATCCCACATATATATTCCACGCGTACAGACAAGTGCGGGGTCCGTATTGGTTTCTTGACAAGTACTATATTAAAAACGAAATTGAAAAAATGTTTAATGAACTCTAGTTTGTACATAGGCGTGAGTTAGACCCAACAGGAACACCATCACTAAAACTTAAATCTTTGTTACACAAGAGGGTGTCCACCGGGCATTTTTGACAATCATATGGCCAGTAACTTGCTTTCCTCTACTATCCTGTTACCCCATCCTCTCCCCCTTACCGAAAACACATAAGGAAGTTCCCTCCACTTTTTAGACCCATTGTGTCCACACTGATTCACTAACTGAACGCTCAGTGCTTGGGCTCGATAAACTACTTCAGCCCTTAGTTTTCGTCTCCCTGGCCTTCCTTCAGGACCACAAAGTTGTCCTTAACATTATGAATCATTTCCATGGCAACTCTTCCTACACGTTGGTCACTGTGATGTACTGCTCTCTATACGTCCAGTCCACACAGCAAGGCATCTACAGCACTTAAAATACCATCTGCAAATACAGTACATTATAGTGGACATCCCGATAGATTATCATGGTACTTTTCTTTGTTGCATCAGATAATTTTTTTTTTACCTTTAACAACATTTATTACATTCAAAAGCTCGGCGCCCCATGGGGGCCGCCGTTTTCCCCGTCATTAGCAAATTTATACATGCCTATTGGGAGAAATATGCTCTCTCGTTGGATAACCCCTTCACACGTCATGCATGGTATGGCCGTTATATGATACTGTCTCCTGGTCTGGAAATCCGCCCAGAGACAGTCAACAACTTTGTCCTTACCTAAACTGTAACTCTCTCAACCGGCATTTACTTTCTCACCATTCTGTCCCATATGCCCTTTTTTGACATTATCTTACGGTGGACAGCCATAATAATACTTACAAACTAAACTCTTTCGCAAACCCCACTGCGGGCAATACCTATTGCATGCCACCAGTTGTCCACCGCTAGCCACACGTTCAAAAACCTCCCATTGGGAATTCCTGAGGCTAACGATCCTGTACACTCATCAGACTATCCGGAGAGCCGTACATAGAACACGACTTACACAAAGAGCTAGTACCCGCATACGATGCTAAAGCCCGCAGGATAGTAGAAGGCAAACACTAACTCTATCTTACACCCAAACAGAAGAATACCACTCATACCAATCTACAGTTACCTTTAGTACCAAATACAATCACGTTTCACAAAATTACGGACATATAAAAAAACCTTCCCATTTGGAACACGAGCCCATTTGAAAGCATTTGCAGAATGGTGTTTCCTTTGTATCCACCAGAGCCCAAACTCTGGCATTCTTTATCTCCCAATACCTGTCTCTGACAAACCTCTTCCACACATGGGCTCCAAATCAAAGGTAGCATGTTGCGGGGGCACCCGATGCAACTATGTAATATATACACAAACCACTTCTTTACTGCAGCTAGCACGGCCGCCACTACAACATACAATCGCACTGAATGCGAACTACCATGTCATTATCTTATACATTGTTCACTATGCTCCTTGCAGTATTGTGGCGGCACTGCCAGAAACTTACAGACCGTTAGTGAACATATCACGGATCACACCCCCGCACATTCCATTACACGCAACCGTCCAGGCATGATCGAAACATTACAAGATGTTCACTCTGGTCTATGCATGGCATGCCGGTAACGGCCATAGAACAAGTTTCAAAACCAAGAAAGGAGGTAGATTGGAAAAGCCGTTGTTCCTTAGAGAAGAACTTTTGGATTCTGAATCATACCCCGTATGCCCAAAGGCTCAACTCAACAGGACTTATGTATTTTTAACTAATGTACACCTTAGTTACACCTATACGGGGGATCATTACGCTCATTTGCTCCTCCCTCCTCCTCCCCTCTTCCTTCCCCTCCTTCCCTCCCCTCTTTTCCCTGCTTCCATCTGTTATCCTTTTCCGCCCCCGCTCCCCCCTCCTCTCCCTCCTCCCCTTCTTTTTCCTCCTTTCTTCTCCTCCCCCTGCTCACCTTACAGGTCTATCCCGTGTTTGTGTTAGGGGCGTTGGCCGTGACTTCACCGGAACTGTCCCAGGTCCACCACAGTGTTTATTTAAACCTGTCACAGATTACCTGAGCTAGGTAGAGTAAGGACTGTTGGCTACAGTCCGAAACGCGTACCGGCAAGCTCTGTCATGTGTCACTTGCACTGTATCCATGCCTGTCTCCCTTGCATGTGCAGCTTTTACATTGTGAAATAAACCTTTTTGGATTTTATTCCTTTCACGGAGTCCTAACTTATGTTGCTGGACCCCTACTTCGGTTGTCTTCAACCTCCATATACTATAATACGCCCCCTATACAGGACAACTACTAGAGACTGCCTCCCCTATGTACAAGAATATAACTAACTATAATACTGCCCCCTATGTACAAGAATTAGACTACTATAATACTGCCCCATAATGTACAAAGATAAACTACTATAATACTCCCCCTATGTACAGGATATAACTACTATATACTGCCCCCTATGTACAATATATAACTACTAAATCTGTCCCCTATGTACAGAAGATTAACTCTCTAATACTTCCGCCCCTATGTACAGGAATATAACTACTGATAATACTGCCCCCTATGTACAGAATAACTACTATAATAACTAGCCCCCTATGTACGGAATATAACTACTATAATACTTACCCCTAGGTACAAGAATATACTAGACTATAAACTGCCCCCTATGTACAGAATATAACTACTATAAATCACTGCCCCCTAGTACGCATAATATAAAACTACTATAATACGCCCCCTATGTACAGAATCATACTACTATAATACTGCCCCCCTATGTACAAGATAGACTACTAATACTGCCCCCATATGTACAAGATAATAACTATGTCGATAATACTTGCCCCATATGTATCAAGAATATAACTACTATAATACGGCCCCTATGTACAAGAATATACCACTATAATACTGCCCCTATGTACAAGAAATACACTATAATACTGCCCCCTATTTACAAGATATAACTACTATATACTGCCCCCTATGTACGAATATAACTACTATAAATACGCCCCCTATGTACAAGAATATACTACTATAATACTGTCCCCTATGTACAAGAATTAACTACTATAAACACGCCCCCTATGTACAAAGAGTATAACTCCTATAATACTGCCCCTATGTACAAAAATAACTACTATAATACTGCCCCCTATGTACAGAATATACTACTATAATACTGACTGCCCCTATGTCAAGAATTCCTACTATAATACTACTGCCCCCTTGTACAAGAATATAACTACTATATACTGCCCCTATGTACAAGCAATATAACTACTATAATCCTACTGCCCCTATGTACAAGATATCACTCTAATACTGCCCCCCTATGTACAGGACCGTGAAGAACACATATAACAGCGTTGCGGTACCCTTTCGACTGTAGCCACTAGTCCTGACCATCCTAGCTCAGGTACTGTGACATGTTGAAATACCCCATTGGTGGCCTGGACAGTTTCCTTGATGGTCACTGCCACGCCCCTCGACACAAACACTGGATATACCTTAAGTTGGCGGGGGAGTAGAGAAAGGGGAGGAGAAGAGAGGGATGGAAAAATGAGGAGGTGAAGTGACGGGGGAGGGAAAGAGGAATCAAGATGAACAGGGAAAAGAGGGGGGAAGGAGGGAAGACGCATGGGTGGGATAGGAGGAGAATGTATGTAATTGAATACCCGTATAGTGTGTAAATAAGTGTACATTAGATAAAAAACCTAAGATCCCTGTTAGAGTTGCTTACTTTTGAATACGGGTATACTAGATTCATGAACCAAAAGCTTCTCTAAGACCACGCCTTTTTCCAATCCCCTCCTCTTCTTGGTTTTGAACTTGTTCTTGGCCGTACCCTGCATGTCCATGCATATACCAAGTGAATCCTTGTATGTTTCGATAGTGCCTGACAGGTTGTGTACGGCTATGGTGCGGGTTTGCTCCTGTAATTTGTTCACTATCTACGTGCCTTTAAGTTTTCTCTGGACAGTGCAGCCCAACATACTGCAAGGAGCATAGTGACAGTGGTATAGATAAATGACATTGGTAGTTCGCAATCTCTGTGCGTTGTGTTGTAGTGGCGGCCCGTGCTAGATGAATAAAGAAGTGGTTTTGGTTACATAGTTATACATAGTTGCATCGGTTCCACCGCACAATAGACCTTGATCTGGAGCCAATGTGTTGAGAGGTTTTGTCAAGAGAGGTATTGGAGATAAAAGATTGCCCAGAGTTCTGGGTCTTGTGTGAACAAGAAGAACACACATTCTGCAAAATGCTTCTCAAAGTGGGCTCGTGGTTCCAGGGAAGGTGTTTTTTATAATGTCCGTAAGTTTTGGTGAAACTGGTTTTTGTATTGGACTAAAGGTAACTGTAAGTTGGTATGAAGTGTTATTCTTCTCTGTTGGGTAAGATAGAAGTTACGTGTTTGCACTTCACTAGCCCTGCGGGATCTTTTACATGATCTGCGGGTATAGCCTCTTGTGGTAAGCTTTGTTACACTGTCCTCTCCCGGACTAGTCTGATCGAGGGTGTACAGGATCGTTAGCCCTCAGGATTCCCCAATTGGGAGGTTTTTGACGTGTGCAGGTACAACGGGGCATGCAATAGAGTAATTGCCCGCATTGTTTGCGAAGAGTTTAGTTGTACTGTATTATTAGTGGCTGTCACCATAAGCAACTTTCCAAAAGGGCATATGGACAGAATGGGCTGTGAGAATAGTAAAATGAGGTTGGAGAGTTACAGTTTAGGAAGTGACAAAGTGTTGACGTCTCCTGTCGGATTTCCAACCGGAGACATCATCAATATAACGGCCTACCATGCAATGGACGTGTGAAGTGGTTACAACGAGAAGCGATCTATCTCCTCCCAAATAGGCCATGTATAATTGCTAATGACGGTGAAAACCGCGCCCCCATGGGGCTGCCGAGTTTTTGAATGTTAATAAAAAATTTTGTTAAAAAGGTAAAAAAATTATGCGATAGCAAAAAGAAAGTACCATGATAATATAATTGTAGGATGTAACTATATTACTTACTGTATTTTTGGAGAATGGTATTTTAGTGCTAGATATGCTTGCTGGTGGAATGGAAGTTATAGAGAGCAGTTTACATCACAGTGACCAACTGTAGGAAGAGTGTCCCATGGAAAATGCGTCATAACTGTAAGACAACTTTGGAGTCCTGAAGGAAGCCAGGGAGTAGAAACTAGGGCTGATTAGTTTAGCGGCCAAGCACTGAGTGTTCAGTTTGTTTGAATCATATGCGGACACATGGGTCTGAAAAGGTGGAGGGAACTTTTCCTTATTGTTTCCGGTAGCGTAGAAGGATGGGGTAACAGGTAGAGAGGAAGCAATATGGGCCTAGATTGTCAAAAGTGCCCAGGTGGAACACCCTCTTGTAAACAAAGATTTAGTTAGTGATGTGGTTCCTGTTGTTGTTCTGAACTCGGCTATTGTACACAGTAGAGTCAATTTAAGCATTTTTTCAATTCGTTTTTAGTATATCTCTTGTCAAGAACCCATACGGAACCCCCCAGTGTCTGGAGCGTCGTATTACGATATTGGATTGGTTCCGCAGTTGGGTAATGGCTCTTTCGTTTCTTAGGGCAAATTCCAAATTTTGCTGAAAAAGTGGGATGAGTTTCCACTTTGCAGTTGCTTAGTTCTCGTCTTCTACTTGGTCTTGAAAGTATCCATCTTTCGACCAAGTTAGAACGAGAACTAAAGCCACTGCAGGCTCATCCCTTTTTCAGCAAACAATTTTATTGACCATAAGAGAACGAAGGACCATACCCAACTGCGGAACAATCCACTAATATATACGGACCGTCAGACAAGGGGGGTTCCGTATTGGTTCTTGACAAAGGACTATATAAAACGAAATTGAACAAATGTTTAATGATCTAGTGTGTAACAAGGCTGAGTTCAGACCAAACAGGGACACATCACTAACTTAATCTGTTACAAGAGGTGTTGCTCCACCTGGATTTTGACAATCAGAGCCCAGACTTGCTCCTCTCTACTCCTGGTTACCCACATCCTTCTACCTTACCGAAACACATAAGGAAAGTCCCTCCACTTTTAGACCCATTGTGTCCAGCAACTGATTCACTAAACTGAAACGACTCCCAGTTTGCTCGAAAACTACTTCAGCCTCGTAGTTTTTTCGTCTCCTGGCTTCCTCGGACTGCAAAGTTGTCTGTAACATTATGAAATCATTTTCCATGGCACCTTCCTACAGTTGGCTCACCTGTGATGTAACTGCTCTCTATTACTCCATTCCACACAGCAAGGCAATACAGCACTAAAATACCATCTGCAAAAATACAGTAATTATGGTGACATCCTACAAGATTATTTACATGGTACTTTCTTTTTGCTATCGATAATTTTTTTACTTTAACAACATTTATTTACATTCAAAACTCGCTGCCCCATGGGGGCCGCGTTTTCCCGTCATTTGCAAATTTATACATGGCCCTATTGGGAGGAAAATATCTCTTCTCGCTTGATAACCCCTTCCACGTCCATTGCATGGTTGGCCGTTATATTGATGACGCTCTCCTGGTCTGGAATCCGACCAGGAGGACAGTCCAACTTTGTCACTTACCTAAACTGTAACTCTCTCAACCTTGCAGTTTACTTTCTCCACCCATTCTGTCCATATGCCCTTTTTGGACATTATGCGTACTGGTGACAGCCATAATAAACAGTACAAACTAACTCTTTCGCAAACCCTGCGGGCAATACTCTATTGCATGCCACCATGTCCCCCTAGCCACACGGTCAAAAACTCCCATTGGGGAATTCCTGAGGGCTAAACGATCCTGTACATGCGATTCCAGACTATGTCCGGAGAGCCGTACAGTAGAACAAAGACTTACACAAAGAGCTATACCCGCAGATCATGTAAAAGAGCCCGCAGGATAGTAGAAGGCAAAACACGTAACTCTATCTTAACCCAACAAGAGAATAACATCATACCAAATCTACAGTTACCTTTAGTACCATAATACAATAACCAGTTTCACAAATTACGACATATAAAAAAACACCTTCCCATTTGTGAACACGAGCCCACTTTGAGAAGCATTTTGCCAGAATGGTGTTTTTCCTTTGTCCACCAGAGCCCAAACTCTGGCAATCTTTTATCTCCAATACCTTCTCTGACAAAACCTCTTCAACAACATTGGCTCCAAATCAAAGGTGCTATTGTTGCGGGGGCACCGATGCAACCTATGTAAATATATACACAAAACCACTTCTTTTACTTCGTAGCACGGGCCGCCCTACAACATACCATCGCACATGATTGCGAAACTACCAATGTATTTATTTATACATTGTTCACTATGCTCCTTGCAGTATGGTTGGCTGCATGCCAGAAAACTTAAAGACCGTATAAGTGTAACATATACCAGGAGCACCCCCGCACCATAGCCAGCTACCGCAACCGTCAGGCAATCGGAAAACATTACAAGGGATGTTCACTCGGTTCTATCATGGCATGACAGGTAACGGCCATAGAGACAAGTTCAAACCAAGAAGAGGAGGTGATTGGAAAAAGGCGTTGTTCCTTAGAGAAGCTTTTTGGATTCTGAATCTAGATACCCGTATTCCCAAGTTGAACATCTAAACAGGTATCTTATGTATTTTTACTAATGTACACCTTTATCACACTATTACGGGGATCATTACATCTTTCTTCCTCCCTCCTCCCCCCTCTTCCTTCCCCTCTTCCCTCCCTCTTTTCCCTGCTCATCTTGTTCCCTTTTACTCCCCGTCCTCTCCCTCCTCCCTTCTTTTCCTCCCCTTTCTTCTCCTCCCCTGCTCCTCACTACAGGTCTATCCCGTGTTTGTGTTGGCGTTGGCCGTGACATCACCGGAAACCTGTCCCAGGTCCACCACATGGTGTTATTTAAACCTGTCACAGATTACCTGAGCTAGGTATGAGTAAGGACTAGTTGGCTACAGTCCGAAACGCGTTACCGCAAGCTCTGTTCATGTGTCACGTTCACGTGTTATCCATGCCTGTCTCCCTTGCATTGTGCAAGCTTTTTACATTGTTGAAATAAACCTTTTGGGATTTTATTCCTTTCACGGAGTCCTACTATGTTGCTGGAGCCCACCTACTCGTTTTTCTTCAACCTCCATTGTGCCCTGGGCGGCCCAAGTCCGGACTGGACCCAGGCTTCCGTGCAACCTGTCGTTCTTCGACCACATGAGGATTCTAGAGGGGTGAGCGTGATTTTCAAATATCTTTTCATGTGCATTATAGTAGTTATATATGCTTGAACTAGGGGGCAGTATGATATAGTATAGCTTATAATCTTGTACTAGGGGGTAGTATTATAGTAGTTATATTCTATGTGCTAGAGGGCAGTATTATAGTAGTTATATTCTTGTAACATAGGGGCATATTATAGTAGTTATATTCTTGACATGGGGCAGTTATAGTAGTTATATCTTGACATAGGGGGCGTATTATAGTAGTTATATTCCGTACATGGGGGCAGTATTATAGTAGTTATATCCTGTACATAGGGGGCAGTATTATAGTAGTTATATTCTTGTACATAGGGGGCAGTATATAGTAGTTATATTCTTGTACATAGGGGGCAGTATTATAGTAGTTATATTCCTGTACATAGGAGCAGTATTATAGTAGTTATATTCCTGTACATAGGGGGCAGTATTATAGTAGTTATATTCTTGTATAGGGGGCAGTATTATAAGTATATTCTTGACATGGGGCAGTATTAAGATAATCTGTACATAGGAGGCAGTTTATAGTAATTTATATTCTTGTAATAGGGGCAGGTTATTAGTAGTTATATCTGTACATAGGGGGCAGTATTATAGTAGTTATATTCTTGTACATAGGGGGCAGTATTATAGTAGTTATATTCTTGTACATAGGGGGCAGTATTATGAAGCAAGGGCTTTTAAGGACAGCAGTATATTAGTAATGCTAATAATTTGGATGGCTCTTATAATAAGTTAATAAATATACAGTAATGGATACAGGATTATATAAATAATGTGTAAACTCCTCATTACTTCTCTTCCATGCTATGAGCCCGGCTATTGCTCCTGGGTAGATTATAGCAGTATTATCACGCTATAATGTCCGTTACGGATTACATTTTGCGTCTTGACCTTTGATATTGAAATGTAAATTTCTGCATTTGCGGAGAGATTGGTGTCATTTACATAACATCGGTCGGTGTGATGGACGTTTCGGTGTAATATTAGAATCTGGGTCTCGTTGTTGTGGCGGCTGAATGAGCGATTGTCACTTGTCATCTCCGGTGTTCTGCGTCTCTCAGAAGTTCATCACGTCGGGGTCTTTGTATCCTCCTTATCCCCTTTGTTTGGAAACATTTCATTTACAGATCTGGAAGTTTCTTCTCCCTCCATGCAGATGCGGCTTGTGATGTGACGGCTGATGGAAGAGACGTTTTTCCACCTTTTTGACGGATTAATGTGCGTTTCATCTAACCTTTAAAGTGACAGCCCAGGAGCCGACGCCGTGAATTATTCATGGGCTGCGGAGATTAGAGCGATGGCGGCGACTGTCTCATTGATCTTCACAATCTTTCTGCTTTCCTGCTCCCCACGAATCTTCCTAAAATTAATCACAAACATTCGCTCTCAATTAGCAGACAGAGGATTATTAGACACCACCAAATCCTCCCCCTAAATCACTAAAACTACAGACTGGGTGTATCCGGTGTATGAAGGGCTTGGGGGGGGGGATACTTTTAATTTTTATAGGGTTATCCTCCTACAAAGGGGTGCATTGCCGACTTCTGTCTCAGCTTAATTTTCAATCTGACCACACTTCACAAGATGGGAATCGCCCTAAAGGGAACCTGGTCAGGGACCTCATTTTCACTGAAGGCAAGTTCAGAAGCCATCGCACCTGCAGTGGAATATGTCTTTCTGCATTGTCTAAGCATTTGCATTACAATATAATTGTGTGTTATAACTTTCCTTGCACCCTGACGAAGACACTCTGTTTAGTCCTAGGGGTTGGGCTTGGTTGGATGCATTTCAAAAAACAACAGTACTGGTCTGTGCTGCAGACTCCTCAGCTCTCATCCCCCTTTGTGCTTCTGTACAGCTCCCCCTCCTGCTCCTTCAGCTAACATCAGCAGGGAGGGAAGAGCTGTACAGGAGCACAAAGGTGGGGCCTGAGAGCTGAGGAGTCTGCAGGACAGGTGTTTGAAATGCGTCCAAACCAAGCAACCCCGTGACTACACAGGATTCTGTCAGGGTGCAAGGTAACACACATTATATTGTAAGGCCAATGCTTGTAAATGATAAAGACATATTTGCACTGCAAGTGTGATGGGCTTCTGCCACCCTCTTTAGTGAAAATGAGGCCCTGGTGTCAGGTTCCCTAAAAACCTTTTAGCAGATCTATCCCAAAACGTAGTCCCCTTAGATAGGGATGCAATGTCCTTTCTAGAGTTCCCTCTATAGTGAAATTCTCACTCCATTTATTTAGATATCCCCCCAAATTCGTGACAATGAGCAGAGAAGAGTCAGATTTGCTGATAGGTCATGTTTAGAGGCTACAGGGGGAGTGACACACGCCCCATCTTTACTTGGTAGGTACCTAAAACCAGCTACGGTGTAATATAAAGATAAGAATCTCTTCCAGGGCATCAGGCTGTGTGTCTGTGAACACAGAACCGGAAGGTACAGACAGTTACAGAGATAGGCGGGAAATATGAGCTGCGAAAATAGGACTATTCTCACCTTTCTCCCCCAACGTTCTTGTGATCCCGATGGTCCCAGCAGCATGTCCTGTGAATCGGGATAAGTCTAATATGTGTGGTCAGTGTGCAGAAACCCTAGACCTCATACTAGGGAATTCAGTACCACCGAGCGGCAGAGCGCCTGGCACATAGCAATCTGATGCTTGCGTCCCTTCCTCTCTTACTATTACAGTATAGGACAAGAGTCCCATGGATAGGCGGGGCTCCTGGCATCATAGTCATATCTGATACTAACAGTCCCTTCCTCTCTACTATCACAGTATAGGACAAGTGTCTCATGGATAAGGGACCCTGGCATCAAGTCAATCTGATACAACAGTCCCTCCTCTCTTTACTATCACAGTATAGGACAAGTGTCTCATGGATAGCAGGGGGGCTCCTGGCATCTTGGTTATATCTGTACTAGCAGTCCCTTCCCTCTTTACTATCACAGTATAGGAACAGAGTCCAGGATAGGCGGGGCTCCTGGCATCATGTCATATCTGATACTAGCAGTCCCTTCCTCCTTACTATCACAGTATAGGACAAGTGTCTCATGGATAGCAGGGCTCCTGGCTCTTGTTATATCTATACTAACAGTCCCTCCCCTCTTTACTATCACAGTATAGGACAAGTGTCTCATGGATAGGCAGGGACCCTGGCATCATAGTCATCTGATACTAACAGTCCCTTCCTCTCTTTACTATCACAGTATAGGACAAGTGTCTCATGGATAGGCAGGGGCTCCTGCATCTTGGTCATATCTGATACAACAGTCCCTCTCTTTACTATCACAGTATAGGAAATATCCTGGGAGGCAGGGCTCCTGGCATCTTGGCATATCTGATCTAATAGTCCCTCCCTCTCTTTATCACAGTATAGGAAAATAATTCCGGGAGAGGCAGGGCCTCCTGGCATCATAGTAAAGAAGGTAGTAACTACTAATCAGTATATAACTATGATGCCAGGAGCCCTGCCCTCCATGGAATGCTTATCCTATACTGTGATAGTAAGAGAGGAAGGGACTGTTAGTACGAGTTCATAGAGACACAGGGACCCTGGCATCAAAATCATATCTGATACTAGCAGTCCTTTCCTCTCTTACTATACAGTATAGGACAAGAGTCCCTAGGACACAGGGGCCCTGGCATCAAAGTCATATCTGATACTAGCAGTCCCTTCCTCTCTTCATAACACAGTATAGACTGGGGTCCTGTAGGATCCCACAGCAATAGTTCGCAGTCCGTACCTCTTCTGAAGTCCCATGAAGATGCAGGGACTCTCTGGCAATCATATTACCATGGTGGGTGGGATTGGGGTATGCCGGAGAACATTTTACAGACCGGGTACTTTAATACCTTTACATAAATACTTGCCTCTTTCTTTTCCTCCTCCTGTATCTTCTCGGAGGCGGAACTAAAGAGCGACTTTAGGCGGAGGACAATCTGTTGTCGGATCGCTTGTCTCGGCTACGCCTGGTTAATAAAATAAAGCCATTTCTGTGTGCACAAAATTCACTTTGGGAATGTATAATGCACAGCTCGCAATATATTAGCCGGCTTTTGCATATCGTTCATCCATTATTCATTCCCGTGGGTAGCAGTTTCCTTCTTTGATCCTGACCGTGATGATTCATAACGCCTTCGCATTACCATAAAATATTGAGGTCTGAGGCGTTAATAATGGTTACCCTCCAAGCGGGGGCAACAGTGTGGTTTTACAGCAGGGAGGTACACAATCATCCATCTCTAGGGTGTCACTGCTAATTCAGCTCCGTTCACACCACGCTGTCATGTGATAGAGAGTACTCCTTTTTTACAGAAGATTTTCTTTTTTTCACCTTTATTTCCTTCCATACTTATACAGAAAGGAGGCAACGCTGTCTGGCCACCCCATACAAGGGCCACTACTAGCTGCTGTGACTCACCTCTCCCCCCCCCTCCCTCTGCATAGACTTCTCTGTTATCTGACTCCTCAGTGAGCAGAGATTGCAGAGGAGGAAGGAAGTTCTGAGCAATTAGAACTTTTCCTTAGGATTGTAGGTAAGATCAAGTCGGAGAGGGTTCTAGCGCTCAGATGACATCACTGGGCATTGTATAGTGGCTGTACCTGGATTCAGCCACTGCAGGTTTTAGACAAAGTAGGGCCCCAAAATCATACTATATTATGAGCAGTCACAGCAGTAAGAGGCTCCTGTACCCTGCACATTAAAACACTAGTAGTTACACACATAGTAGGTAAGTATCTGTTATCGGACGAGATAGATAGATATGAGATAGATAGGATATAGAGATAGATATGGGAGAGAAAGATAGTAGATGTGGATTAGTAAATAGATATAGTATGAAGATAGATAGAATAGATAGATGTGAGATGATGTGTAGTGTAATAGATAAAAGTATTGTGTTGGTATATGGTGTAGATGATATAGAATGCTGTAGTGGTGTGTGTTGGTATTGTGTGATTGGGTGATAGTGTGGTTGAGATGTGTAGATGGATAGATAGTGTAGTGTGAGTATAGTGATGATGTAATAGTGTGGTGGTGATTGTGATGATGATGCTCTGGATGTAGATAGATAGTATGCGTGTATGACGTGATAGCTTGTGAGAGACTTCTAGAGAGACTGGAGTCCCTCTCACCTACGATGATTGCATCTTCCCCCGGGCTCCCCACGGATTATCGCTGCTCCTCTTCCCCCAAGTCCACCTGCTGGGCCCCTTTAGGACAGGGTCCCTAGGCGACGCCCATTTGCTTCCCCCTTACGACCCCCCTGTGCAGCTTACCACATTTAGTTCATTAGGTTGAGCTCAACCGTTTGCAGCTTCCATTTTCTCCCGCGGAGTAATTAAATGTGAAGCGTGGATGGAAAACATTAGATATAATAGACCCAAATATCACGCGATCAATTAAAGCTCTATAAAAAGCCTGTACCAGAGAGTGGTGAGCTAGATCAATGTATCCGATGCCGGGCTGAGCCCCGCCTGATTGATGAGACACAATTGCTCCAGATTCTCTACAACACAGTAATTATACATCATAGGAGAGAAGGTTTACAGCTCCGCTGCGGAGGAATGGAGGGTGCTTCGCCAGGTATGGACACTGCCTTCTGGAGGAGACATTGTCATTGGCCGTCATACATTTCAGAAATCTGTGATGTCATGTGCCATTGTGACATCATCACTTTAGGGTCCCTGCAGAACAGATGTTGCGGACCACCCCTTTGTGTCTGGTTATGCCGGTCGCTGTGTCTCTGGTCTATGGAGAATAATGGCAGCTCACTTAATCATTGAACAATGAAAAGTTCATGAGATTAATAAAGGGATATCTGGCAATAGTAAACTAGTCCCTTTCCATTGCATAGGGGATAATTGTCTGGGACCGCCATTGATCATGTCAAGCTGATTGCAGCCGTCCCATTCATTCTCTATGGGGCTTTCATTGTAGTGCACAAGAAGCTACTGGGATCCCTACTAACAGGTGCAATGAGGCGATAAGTTATCATCCAAAATACTTTAAAGGGATGTTCATGAAAGATATCTATCCCCTATCCCCCATAAGGAGTCAGTGTCAGGTGACTGACCAATCCAGAGAATTGATGATCCCGTTATGTGTATCCATGCAGGATCGCATATACACAGTACAGGATGGGGATCATATGGCGTCCATAGAATGATTGGAGCTTATACCCCAGTGATAGCTATACGCATCAAGCATCTCCATCCTATTCTCTCATGGACACAATCGCAGCAAATCTCTGTAACACAGCAGATGCCCGATGTCCCAGCAGATGTTCCTTCTCCACTGCGCCCAGAGCCATCTGAATTATCCACAATCCTCCCTACACAGAAGGTTTTTAATGACTGTTAATAGGAGCTTTGGGGGTTTTCATGTCCTGTTCCATCTTATGGGATGACATCTTATGGATGGACAGACAGGCAGAGGGTAGGTTTAGGTACTCCCTGCATGGCAGAGACTACAGCCCCAGCAGCCACTGAAAAAAAAGCGGAGCTATCTGGGCTAATACACACATGTGGTCCTGAATTAGGGACAATGCGCTGCCAGGATTTACAGACGACCTCAGTGGACGGGAATCCAAGCATCATACATTTTGATAAAAGGAGTCCATGCTTCCCTGCACTTAACTATAGTCTTGTATACAGCAGAGAAGCAGGGACCTTGTATCATGTTTCTATGATACTCCCTCCTCCATGCTGTGGTGTCTGTGAGGGACAACAGAGCAGAGGGCAGGTTTATGTGACTCCCTGCATTGGCAGAGACTACAGCACCCACTGAAAAAAAAAGCGAGCTATCTGGGCAATACACACATCTGGTCCGTGAATTAGGGACAGTGTGCTTCCGGGATTTACAGACTGACCTCAGTGGACAGAATCCAGCATCATATACAGTTTGATAAAAGGAGTCCCTGGGACTCTTTGTATCATGTATCTCTATGATACTGCTGTCCTCCGCTCTGTGGTCAGTCTGGAAATGAACCCCCTACGGTCATGAATGAGCCTCGCTCCTGGTAATTGCGATTACGTGGACAGAATAGGGACACAGCTGCAAATTTTCTTCCATCGAATCGAAGCTTGACACTTTGCTGTGATTATTATGCCTGGAAATTGCTATGGTAGCCGCTAGGTAGTCCTAAGGGGTTAACCCGCAGCGCCAACATGCGGATGCAACTTTACAAATCCCCTTCATATGCCGCTTTCCTATCATTTAGAATTTACAGAATGCGATAATTTGTGTTGCAAAACTTAAACCAAAGTGGGAAAACTTTGGGACCGCTGCGGAATGTCTGCTGCGGACAACAGATATAAGGAACCCCCATTGCTCTTCCTGTATCCTTATATTATTACATTAGGGATAAGGATGGAGTCCTCATGTAGCAGAGATGAGAGCTGATACTTTGTTACATTCTCTGAATGAGTCCTATCTGCGGATCACGTGGATTCTCCATATGAGATGAATGGAATAGTGGGTGATATTTATATCACGTGTGAATAACAAGTCTGGACTTTCTGCGGAGTCTGATGGAGATGTTGTGCCGGGAGTGATCGTCTGTAGGTCCAGTACTTTGCACGTTGCGGTCATGGTGCGATCCGGGCACAGTTCACATCCTCTCCCTTGTAACGCCCGGGTATTAATAGACTTCTTTGTCTGGAAGGCAAATGAGTTGGGGGTGGGGGATTGACTCCCTTATTTGGTGTGATACATTATTAATGAAGCTGCTAAGTGGAAGGCAGGGGGTCATCCTCCGCTGTACTGGAGGAGAGCCGAGCGGGGATCCTGCTGAGCCTCAGGCCGCTGATGCATGGTGTGCAGATGGCCGCGCTGCGCTGGAAGGTGACATCAGGATTTGTCCAAGTCGATTTCATGCCTGGAGGCAGAATGGAGGGTGTTTTCCACCAGTGGGACCGAACAAAGCAGATGGAGGGAGCGGGGGGATGAGCGCTCAGCTGCCAAACTTACCGCATATGAATTTCATGTTTCTTCTGATGCATTAAGTTTAATCAGAGATTATGCTGTGAAGTGCTGCAAAACTGGTCGCCAGCCCTGTGGTCCCTACATCACTGGGACTAGACGCTAAATGCAGAGAGCTAGGACAACGCATGTGAGGATGTGCCCCCAGTGCACTTGTAGAAGCTAATTAGACCTATGTGTGTGTTGTTAGTAGCAGCAGGACTATGAAATGTGGATTTATATTCCAGGATTGTAGGATTGACAATGAAATCTGGGCTTGTCCTAACACTGCTGTGCTCTCTGCAGCCATTTTGATATTGTCCCTGAAGATATGTGTAATCATATCTTTTTGTATGGTGTTATGTACAGCAGGACTGTGAAATATGGATTGTAGCCTAGGTTGTAGGATTGCAAATGCAATTGGTCCGTGTTCTCACACTGCTGTGCTTTCTGCACACAGCGTTATGTATTGTCCTGGATGTGTAATCAGACTTTGCATATGTTGTAGTAGCAACACGGACATGAAATCTGGATTTATATTGTTGGATTGCATATGCAGTGGAGCCATGTCCTCACACTGCTGTGCTCTGTGCTTTATTCACAAAGTGTTATGTATTGACTCTGGATAGATATGTTATCATACCTTTGTGTATGTTGTTAGTAGCAGCAGGACTATGAAATATAGATTTCTATTCCAGGATTGGAGGATTGCAAATACAATGGGGACTGCTGTGTTCTGTGCTTTCTGCACCCAGCACTGTGTATTGTCCCTGAATGTGTGTAATCATACCTAACACTGGCTCATTTGCATAATTATAAAAAGCCTTTCTTTTGAAAACCAGGATAATCTAAAAGAAGGCGATCCTGCCAGAGGGGGCACATACCAGTATGGCACTGTGCTTGGTTACAATCCTTCATCATGGTGGTAGATTCCTTTAATGACAATGTCTTGAATAATATGGTGCCACCGGTGTCTTAGTGTATAGAAGGGATGTCCACCCAAAGAACATTGACACACATGCTCAGTCACTCTTCCAACGTCCAGGTCTCTGCATTGGGATTCACTGTACACCGCAGGGCAGCCATAGAAATGGCTCCCTGCCCTGCTTGTCAGGAAGGAGAAGAGCCTTGGCAGAGGACTTGGCAGCTGCCAGATGGGGAAGATAGACGTTTCTGCTCAGATTCCTGCCACAATGGGAGAAATTTCACGTTTCTACAAGAAAAGTTACTTTGCGCAGACTTTTGTTGTGCTTTGTATCTGTAGTAGAAGAAACTTTTTATCCCTTTGTGGTGTCTCAATGATCTGGCCGCCTCAGTTATTACAGGCCCTTTCCGTAAATCCTGGCTGACCTGACACTATGTTGTGCTGCATCATCCGGCGCTGACAGAAACTCTTCCCCTGAAGAAACAATGACATGTTGTGCAGACAGTGTGGAGAGCTCCTCCACCTCGATTTAGTGATTTGAACCCTCCGCCCTGGTACCCGACATCTCCGAATTCTTCCACCTGAATGAGAAGCCTAATGGATCCGCAGACGGATGCTGTTCCCTGGAGATTCACAGAGATGGCGCTCCCCCTGTAGAGCCCTGGCACCCCTTTGTTAGGTTTTCGCCCAGCTTTACCTTCCAGATACAGGCATGTATAGTAATGTCGCAGGAAAGACTCGGCTAGTGGACGCGTGAGCTGACGAAAAATGTGTTCTAAATGACCCGTAGTGCAGTAATAATGTGCCTTCTGCAGAAGAGTATCCCCACATGACCCATCTGCAGCACATCACTCCCATCTCATCATGTACTACAGTGCACGTTATAGTGTACTACTCCCACATCAATCCCTCCGACAGCTCATTACTGCCACATCCCACCCTCCTGCAGACTATCGCTCCCTTCTCATATGTCTATTATTCCCACTTTGTAGCAGATTGCAAATACATATCCCAAAGTGCAAATGTCCTCTATGTATCCCACATGTCTCCTTCCTCAGCACATTACACAGGTATTACTCCCTACTTTCCTACATATACCCCCTGCCACCTGCGCACACTATTGCCCCTACAACACCTCCACTCCGCAGCACATTACTCCTTCTCCTCCCCCCTGCGCACACTACTTCCCCCTGAAGCTACTAACACCACATCCCCCTCTGCACACATTCTAACACATTTCTCCTAATTGAACATGTTGCCTCCCATCTCCACCCTCTCCGCAAACATTACTCCCCACGTACCCTCTTCTTGCGATTTTAACACTCCATCCGCCCTCTTGCACCCATATCCTACCCATAACAACCCCTTGCGCTACCAATTACACTTACTGGCCACATTGTGCTGCTGCAGCTCACCCCACTCTCCCTCCTGCAGCACATTACTCCCATACCAACCCCTTCTTCAACAATTACGGCCACATTGTGCTATAGCGGTATTATCACGCTATAATGTCCGTTACGGATTACATTTTGCGTCTTGACCTTTGATATTGAAATGTAATTTCTGCATTTGCGGTGAGATTGGTGTCATTTACATAACAGCGGTCGGTGTGATGACGTTTCGGTGTAATATTAGAATCTGGGTCTCGTGTGTTGTGGCGGCTGAATGAGCGATTGTCACTTGTCATCTCCGGTGTTCTGCGTCTTCAGAAGTTCTCACGTCGGGGTCTTTGTATCCTCCTTATCCCCTTTGTTTGGAAACATTTCATTTACAGATCTGGAAGTTTCTTCTCCCTCATGCAGATGCGGCTTGTGATGTGACGGCTGAGTGAAGAGACGTTTTCCACCTTTTGACGGATTAATGTGCGTTTCATCAACCTTTAAAGTGACAGCTCAGGAGCGACGCCGTGAATTATTCATGGGCTGCGGAGATTAGAGCGATGGCGGCGATGTCTCATGATCTTCACATCTTTCTGCTTTCCTGCTCCCCCGAATCTTCCTAAAATTAATCACAAACATTCGCTCTCAATCAATTAGCAGACAGAGGATTATTAGACACCACCAAATCCTCCCCCTACAAATCACTATTAATACTACGACTGGGTGTATCCGTGTATGAAGGGCTTGGGGGGTGGGGGATACTTTTTAATTTTTTAAGGGTTATCCTTCACTAACAAAGGGGGTGCATTGCCGATCTTGCTGTGCTTCAGCTTAATTTTCAATCTGACCACACTTCACAAGATGGGAATCGCCCTTAAAGGGAACCTGTCAGCAGGGACCTCATTTTCACTGAAGGCAAGTTACAGAAGCCCATCGCACCTGCAGTGCAAATATGTCTTTCTGCATTTTCTAAGCATTTGCATTACAATATAATTGTGTGTTATAACTTTCCTTGCACCCTGACAGAATACTCTGTGTAGTCCTAGGGGTTGGGCTTTGGTTTGGATGCATTTCAAAAAACAACATGTCACTTGTCTGTGCTGCAGACTCCTCAGCTCTCATTCCCCTCCTTTGTGCTTCTGTACAGCTCCTCCCTCCTGCTCCTTCAGCTAACATCAGCAGGGAGGGAAGAGCTGTACAGGAGCACAAAGGTGGGGCCTGAGAGCTGAGGAGTCTGCAGGACATGTTGTTTTTTGAAATGCGTCCAAACCAAAGCTTAACCCCTGTGACTACACAGAGGATTCTGTCAGGGTGCAAGGTAACACACAATTATATTGTAAGGCCAATGCTTAGTAAATGCATAAAGACATATTTGCACTGCAAGTGTGATGGGCTTCTGCCACCCGTCTTTAGTGAAAATGAGGTCCCTGGTGTCAGGTTCCCTTTAAAGGGAACCTTTTAGCAGATCTTATCCCATCAAACTAGTAGTCCCCTTTAGATAGGGATGCAATGTCCTTTCTAGAGTTCCCTCTATTTAGTGAAATCTCACTTCTCATTTATTTTTAAGATATCCCCTCCAAATTCATGTGACAATGAGCAGAGAAGAGTCAGATTTGCTTGATAGGAGTCATGTTTAGAGGCTACAGGGGGAGTGTTACTTCACACGCCCCTATCTTTACTTGTATAGTACCTAAAACCATGCTTACGGTGTAATATTAAAGATAAGAATCTCTTCTTTCAGGTTGCATCAGGCTTGTGGTTCTGTGATACACAGAACCGGAGGTACAGACAGTTACAGAGATAGGCGGGAATATGAGCTGCAGAAAATAGGACTGAATTCTCACCTTTCTCCCCCATTACGTTTCTTGTGATCCCTGATGGTCCCAGCAGCATGTCCTGTGAATCGGGGATAAGTCTAATATGTTGTGGATCATGTGCAGAAACCCCTAGACCTCTTCATACTAGGGAATTCAGTACCACCGAGCGGCAGAGGCTCCTGGCATCATAGCAATATCTGATGCTTGCAGTCCCTTCCTCTCTTTACTATTACAGTATAGGACAAGAGTCCCATGGATAGGCAGGGGCTCCTGGCATCATAGTCATATCTGATACTAACAGTCCCTTCCTCTCTTTACTATCACAGTATAGGACAAGTGTCTCATGGATAGGCAGGGGCTCCTGGCATCTTGGTTATATCTGATACTAGCAGTCCCTTCCTCTCTTTACTATCACAGTATAGGACAAGAGTCTCATGGATAGGCAGGGGCTCCTGGCATCATAGTCATATCTGATACTAGCAGTCCCTTCCTCTCTTTACTATCACAGTATAGGACAAGTGTCTCATGGATAGGCAGGGGCTCCTGGCATCTTGGTTATATCTGATACTAACAGTCCCTCCCTCTCTTTACTATCACAGTATAGGACAAGTGTCTCATGGATAGGCAGGGACTCCTGGCATCATAGTCATATCTGATACTAACAGTCCCTTCCTCTCTTTACTATCACAGTATAGGACAAGTGTCTCATGGATAGGCAGGGGCTCCTGGCATCTTGGTCATATCTGATACTAACAGTCCCTCTCTTTACTATCACAGTATAGGAAAATAATTCCATGGAGAGGCAGGGGCTCCTGGCATCTTGGTCATATCTGATACTAATAGTCCCTTCCTCTCTTTACTATCACAGTATAGGAAAATAATTCCATGGAGAGGCAGGGCCTCCTGGCATCATAGTAAAGAAAGGTAGTAACTACTAGTATCAGATATAACTATGATGCCAGGAGCCTCTGCCTCTCCATGGAATGCTTATCCTATACTGTGATAGTAAAGAGAGGAAGGGACTGTTAGTATCAGAGTTTCATAGAGACACAGGGACTCCTGGCATCAAAATCATATCTGATACTAGCAGTCCTTTCCTCTTTACTAATACAGTATAGGAAAGAGTCCATAGAGACACAGGGGCTCCGGCATCAAAGTCATATCTGATACTAGCAGTCCCTTCCTCTCTTCTATAACACAGTATAGAACTGGGTCCTGTAGGGATCCCTAGCATCATAGTTATCGCAGTCCGTACCTCTCTTTGAAGTCCCATGAAGATGCAGGGACTCCTGGCATCATATATTACCATGTTGTGGGAGTTGGGTATGCCGGAGATACATTTTACAGACCGGGTACTTTATACCTTTACATAAATGAACTTTTTTGCCTCTTTATCTTTTTCCTCCTCCTGTATCTTCTCGGAGGCGGAACTAAATTTAGCGACTTTTAGGCGGAGGGACAATCTGTTTGTCGGATCGCTTGTCTCGGCTACGCCTGGTTAATTAAAAATAAAGCCATTTCTGTGTTGCACAAAATTTCACTTTGGGAATTAGTAATATGCACAGCTCGCATATAATTGCCGGCTATTTGCATATCGTTCATCCATTATTCATTCCCTGTGTAGCAGTTTCCTTCTTTGATCCTGACGCTTGATGATTCATAAACGCCTTCGCATTACCATAAAATATTGAGGTTCTGAGGCGTTAAATATAGGTTACCCTCCAAGCGGGGGCAACAAGGTGTGTTATTTACAGCACTGGGAGGTACACATCATCCATCTCTAGGGTGTCACTGCTATATTCAGCTCCGTTCACACACCACGCTGTCATGTGATAGAGAGTTACTCTCTTTTTTTTACAGAAGATATTTCTTTTTTTCACCTTTATTTTCCTTCCATACTTATACAGAAAGGAGGCAACGCTGTCTTGCGCCACCCCATACAAGGGCCATCATCTAGCTGCTGTGACTCACCTCTCCCCCTCCCCTCTGCATAGACTTCTCTGTTATCTGACTCCTCAGTGAGCAGAGATTGCAGAGGAGGAAGGAAGGTTCTGAGCAATAAAACTTTTCCTTAGGTTGGTAGGTAAGATCAGTCGGAGAGGGTTCTAGCTGCTCAATGACATCACTGTGCATTGTATAGTGGCTGTACTGGTATTGCAGCCACTGCAGGTTTTAGACAAAGTAGGGCCCCAAATCATACTATATATGAGCAGTCAATCAGTAAGAGCTCCTGTAGCCGCTCAACATAATAACACTTAGTAGTTACACACAGTAGTAGTAGTATCTGTAATATGGGACAGAAGATAGATAGATATGAGATAGATAGATATGAGATATATGGGAGAGAGAGATATAGTAAGATAGATATAGATAATAAATAGATAGATAGAAGTAGATAGATAGATGAGTAGATAGATATGATAGATAGATAGGAGATAGATGATAGATGATAGATAGATAGATGATAGAAGATAGATAGAGATAGATAGGAGATGATAGATATAAGAGATAGTATAGATATGGAGATGTAGAGTATGAATGATATAGATATGAGATATGAGATAATAGATAGAGACTAGATAGATAGATAGATAGATATGAGAAGATGATAGGAGATGAGATACATAGATATGAGATAGATAGATAGATAGATATGTGATATAGATAGATAGATAGATAGATATAGATATACATAGATACATAGATATGAGATAGATAATAGATGATAGAGAGATAGATAGATAGAATAGATAGATGAGATAGATAGATAGATAGATAGATAGATATGGGATGGATAGATATGAGATAGATATAATATATAGGAGATGTATAGATAGATAGATAGATATGTAGAAAGGAAATAGACACATTATAGGAGATGGATAACTATACAGATAGATGATTAGCATCTTCACCCGGGCAATCAACCAAGGAGTATTAAAATAGCAATGCATCCTCTTCCCACAAAAGTCCACCTGCTGGGGGCCCTTTGGACAGGGTCCCTAGGCAGACGCCCAATTTGCTTCCCCCTTACGCCGACCCTGATTGCAGCTTAACCACATTTAGTTCATTAGGATGCTCAACCGTTTGCAGCTTCCATTATTTCTCGCCGCGGAGTAATTAAATGTGAAGCGTGGATGGAAAACATATGATAAATAATAGACCCAAATATCACGCGATCAATTAAAGCTCTAATAAAAAGCCTTGTACCAGAGATGTGAGCTAGATCAATGTATCCGATGCGGGCTGAGCCACCGCCTGATTGATGAGACACAATTGCTCCAGATTCTCTACAACACAGTAATTATCATCATAGAGAAGGTTTACAGCTCCGCTGCGGAGGAATGGAGGGTCTTCGCCAGGTATGGACACTGCCTTCTGAGGAGACATTGTCATTGGCCGTCATACATTTCAGAAATCTGTGATGTCATGTGCCATTGTGACATCATCACTTTAGGGGTCCTCCTCAGAACAGATGTTGCGGACCACCCCTTTGTGTCTGGTTATGCCGGTCGCTGTGTCTCTGGTCTATGGAGAGAAATATGGCAGCTCACTTATCATTGAACATGAAAAGTTCATGAGATTAATTAAAGGGATATCCTGGCAATAGTAAACTAGTCCCTTTCCATTGCATAGGGGATAATTGTCTGGGACCGCCATTGATCATGTCAAGCATATGTGCAGCCGTCCCATTCATTCTCTATGGGGCTTTCATTGTAGTGCACAAGAGATCTACTGGGATCCCTACTAATCAGGTGCAATGGAGAGGCGATAAGTTATCATTCCAATACTTTAAAGGGATTGTTCCATGAAAGATATCTATCCCCTATCCCCCATAAGGAGTCAGTGTCAGGTGACTGACCAATCCAGAGAATTGATGATCCCGTTATGTGTATCCATGCAGGATCCGCACTATACACAGTACAGGATGGGGATCATATGGCGTCCTAGAATGATTGGGCTTATACCCCAGTGATGCTATACGCATCAAGCATCTCCATTCCATTCTCTCATGGACACAATCTGCAGCAAATCTCTGTAACACAAGCAGATGCCCGAGTGTCCCAGCAGATGTTCCTTCTCCACTCGCCCCAGAGCCATCTGAATTATCCACAATCCTCCCTACACAGAAGGTTTTTAATGACTGTTAATAGGAGCTTTGGGGGTTTTCATGTCCTGTTCCATCTTATGGGATGACATCTTATGGATGGGACAGACAGAGGCAGAGGGTAGGTTTAGGTGACTCCCTGCATTGGCAGAGACTACAGCACCCAGCAGCCACTGAAAAAAAAAGCGGAGCTATCTGGGCTAATACACACTGTGGGTCCGTGAATTAGGGACCAATGCGCTGCCAGGATTTACAGACCGACCTCAGTGGACGGGAACCAAGCATCATATACATTTTGATAAAGGAGTCCTGCTTCCCTGCACTTAACTAGTCGTTTATACAGCAGAGAAGCAGGGACTCTTTGTATCATGTTTCTCTATATACTCCGTCCTCCATGCTGTGGTCAGTCTGTGATGGAAGACGAGGCAGAGGGCAGGTTTAGTGACTCCCTGCATTGGCAGAGACTACAGCACCCACTGAAAAAAAAAGCGGAGCTATCTGGGCTAATACACACATCTGGTCCGTGAATTAGGGACAGTGTGCTTCCGGGATTTACAGACTGACCTCAGTGGACAGGAATCCAAGCATCATATACAGTTTGATAAAAGGAGTCCCTGGGACTCTTTGTATCATGTACCTATGTACTGCTGTCCTCCTTGTGGTCAGTCTGTGAAATGCAACCCCCGTACGGTCATCTGAATGAGCCCTCCCCTGGTAATTGCGATTACGTGACAGAATAGGGACACAGCTGCAATTTTCTTATCCATCGAATCGAACTTGACACTTTGCTGTGATTATTATGGCCTGAAATTGCTATGGGTTAGCCGCTATGTAGTCACTAAGGGGTTACCCGCAGCGCCAACATAGCGGATGCAACTTTTACAATCCCTCATATGCCGCCTTCCTTCATTTAGAATTTACAGAATGCTGATAATTTGGTTGCAAAAACTAAACCAAGTGGGAAAACTGTGGGAACCGCTGCGAATGTCTGCTGCGGACAACAGATATAAGGGACCCTCCATGCTCTTCCTGTATCCTTATATTATTACATTAGAGGGATAAGGTGGAGTCCATGTAGCAGAGATGAGAGCTGATACTTTGTCATTTCTCTGAATGAGTCCTATCTGCAGGGATCACGTGGATTTCTCCATATTGAATGAATGGAATAGTGGGTGATATTTATATCACGTGTGAATATACAAGTCTTGGACTTCTCGGAGTCTGATGGAGATGTTGGTGCCGGGAGTGATCGTCTGTAGGTCCAGTACTTTGCACGTTGCGGTCATGGTGCGATCCGGGCACGTTCACTCCTCTCCCTTTGTAACGCCCGGGTATTAATAGACTTCTTTTGTCTGGAAGGCAAATGAGTTGGGGGGTGGGGATTGACTCCCTTATTGTGTGATACATTATTATGAAGCTGCTAAGTGGAAGGAGGGGGTCATCCTCCGCTGTACTGGAGGAGAGGCCGGCGGGATCCTGCTGAGCCTCAGGCCGCTGATGCATGGTGTGCAGATGGCCGCGCTGCGCTGGAAGGTGACATCAGGATTTGTCCAAGTCGATTTCATGCCTGGAGGCAGAATGGAGGGTGTTTTCACCAGTGGGACCGAAACAAAGCAGATGGAGGGAGCGGGGGGATGAGCGCTCAGCTGCCAAACTTACCGCATATATTTCATGTTTCTCTTGATGCATTAAGTTTAATCAAGATTATGCTGTGAAGTGCTGCAAAACCTGGTCTGCCAGCCCGTGGTCCCTACATCACTGGGACTAGACGCTAAATGCAGAGAGCTAGGAGCACAGCAGTGTGAGGATGTGCCCCCAGTGCACTTGTAGAAGCTAATATAACTATGTGTGTGTTGTTAGTAGCAGCAGGACTATGAATGTGGATTTATATTCCAGGATTGTAGGATTGACAATGAATCTGGGCTTGTCCTAACACTGCTGTGCTCTCTGCAGCCATTTTTGATATTGTCCCTGAAGAGATGTGTAATCATATCTTTTTGTATGGTGTTAGAGCACAGACGTGAAATATGGATTTGTAGCCTAGGATTGTAGGATTGCAAATGCAATTGGTCCGTGTTCTCACACTGCTGTGCTTTCTGCACACAGCGTTATGTTGATTGTCCCGGATGTGTAATCAGAACTTTGCATATGTTGTAGTAGCAACGGACTATGATCTGGATTTATATTGTTGGATTGCATATGCAGTGGAGCCATGTCCCCACTGCTGTGCTCTGTGCTTTATTCACAAAGTGGTTATGTATTGACTCTGGATAGATATGTTATCATACCTTTGTGTATGTGTTAGTAGCAGCAGGACTATGAAATAGAGATTCTATTCCAGATTGGAGGATTGCAAATACAATGGGGACTGCTGTGTTCTGTGCTTTCTGCACCCAGCACTGTGTATTGTCCCTGAAGATTGGTAATATACCTAACACTGGCTCATTTGCATAATTATAAAAGCCTTTCTTTGTAAAAACCAGGGAATAAGAATCTAAAAGAAGAGCAGATCCTGCCAGAGGGGGCACATACCAGTATGGCACTGTGCTTGTGTTACAATCCTTCATCTGGTGGTAGATTTCCTTTAATGACAATGTCTTGAATAATATGGTGCCACCTGGTGTCTATAGTGTATAGAGAAGTGTATGTCCACCCAAAGAACATTGACACACATGCTCAGTCACTCTTCCAACGTCCAGGTCTCTGCATTGGGATTCACTGTACACCGCAGGGCAGCCAATAGAAGGCTCCCTGCCCTGCTTGTCAGGAAAGGAGAAGAGCCTTGGCGAGGAACCTTGGCAGCTGCCAGATGGGGAAGTAGACTGTTCTGCTCAGATTCCTGCCACAATGGGAGAAATTTCACGTTTCTACAAGAAAAGTTACTTTGTCGCAGACTTTTTTGTGGCTTGTATATCTGTAGTAGAAGAAACTTTTTATCCCTTTGTGGTGTCATCAATGATCTGGCCGCCTCAGTATTAGGCTCCTTTCCTGTAAATCTGGCTGACCTGACACTATGTTGTGCTGCATCATCCGGCGCTGACAAAACTCTTCCCCTGAAGAAACAATGACATGTTGTGCAGACAGTGTGGAGAGCTCTCCACCTCGATTATAGTGATTTGTAACCCTCCGCCGTGGTACCCGACATCTCCGATTTCTTCCACCTGATGAGAAGCCTATGATCCGAGACGGATGCTGTTCCCCTGGAGATTCACAGAGATGGCGCTCCCCCCTGTAGAGCCCTGGCACCCCTTTGTTTATAGTGTTTCGCCCAGCTTTACCTTCCAGATACCAGGGCAGATGTATTAGTAATGTCGCAGGAAAGACTCGGCTATTGGACGCGTGAGCTGACGAAATGGTTCTAATGACCCGTATTGTGCAGTAAATAATGTGCCTTCTGCAGAAGATTATCCCCACATGACCCATCTGCAGCACATCACTCCCTCTCATCATGCTACAGTGCACGTTATAGTGTACTACTCCCACATCAATCCCCGAAGCTCATTACTGCCACATCCCACCCTCCTGCAGACGTCCATCGTCCCTTCTCATATGTCTATTATTCCCACTTTGTAGCAGATTGCAAATACATATCCCAAAGTGCAAATTCTCTATGTATCCCACATTGTCTCCTTCCTCAGCACATTACACAGGTATTACTCCCTACTTTCCTACATTACCCCTCCTGCCACCTGCTCAACCTATTGCCCCTACACACCTCCACTCCGCAGCACATTACTCCTTCTCTCCCCCCTGCAGCACATTACTTCCCCCTGAAGCTCATAACTACCACATCCCCCTCTGCACACATTTCTAACACATTTCTCCTTAATTGAACATGTTGCTCCCATCTCACCCTCTCCTCAGAACATTACTCCCACGTCCCCTCTTCTTGCGATTTTACACTCCATCCGCCCATCTTGCAGCACATTACTCCCATAACAACCCTTCTTCAAACATACTGCCACATTGTGCTGCTGCAGCTCACCCATCTCTCCCTCTGCAGCACATACTCCTAACAACCCCTTCTTCAAACATACTGCCACATTGTGTCTGCGCAGCTCACCCCATCTCTCCCTCCTGCAGCACATTACTCCCATAAACACCCTTCTTCAAACAATACTGCCACATGTGCTGCTGCAGCTCACCCCATCTCTCCCTCCGGCACACATTACTCCAATCATCCCTTCTCAACAATACTGCCACATTATGCTTCTGCAGCACGCCCATCTCTCTCCTCCTGCAGCACATTACTCCCATCAATCCCTTCTTCAACAATACTGCCACATTATGCTTCTGCAGCACGCCCCATCTCTCCCTCCTGCAGCACATTACTCCCATACAACCCCTTCTTCAAACAATACTGCACATTATGCTTCTGCTGCACCCCCATTTCTCCCTCCTGCAGCACATTACTCCCATATCAACCCTTCTTCAAACAATACTGCCACTTATGCTTCTGCAGCACGTCCCATCTCTCCCACCTGCGCACATTACTCCCATATCAACCCTTCTTCAAACATACTGCCACATTATGCTTCTGCTGCACGCCCCATTTCTCCCTCCTGCAGCACATTACTCCATATCAATCCTCTTCGGAAACATGACTCCCCCCTGCAGCACATACATCTATCCCCGCATCCCCTCTCTGCAGGTATTACACTAACATCAGCCCCCTAATTCCCTCCTGCAGCATATTTCTCAAGCTTACCGCCTCCTGCAGCACATTACTCCAATGCCACTCCCTCTGGTGGCCGAGCTAAGGGTGATGCTACACGTTCCTGTTTTGGACCGTTTTAATCATGAGTTTTTGACTGTTTACCATGGTAAAGTAAAAACGGTGCTTTAAAACGCATGCGTTTTTAAACGACTGAAAATGCATGCTTAAAACGGAACGTGTGGCATCACCCAGTGTCCTGTAAGTGCCCGTTTTGGATAACCACAACGGTCTAACACTTCTATAAACACGTATAGGCTGTGGGGTCATTACGGATCGTCTCTGTTGAGACTGATGGAGCGTTGGTGTCATCACATCTCATTGTGATGAAGAGAATAACCAAAATCTTTAGCGCAAAGTCTACGCGTGAGATAATATAGTCTTACAATTTACTGCGACAACCAGGAACCCGGTCGGAGCCCCCTGTAACTCGCCGCCGCCCTATAACCTTCAGCTTCCTTTATCCCCTGTGACCTGATCGCCCTGTACCTGGCACCCGGCTCCCTCTCGCATGAATTACGGCTGTGTGATCTGTCCGGTGTCATCATCTACTATGGATCCTCATATTTCACACTTGTTTGGCCCATAGATACAATGTAACAGCCGAGGCCTCCTGTCAGCAGGATGGACAAGTCAGAACATTGGCACATCCCTGGATGTATCTGAGCTGTGTGCGTGACAGTGTATCAGCCATAACTTGCACATCAATAATGTAATGCGAGCATGGCCCTTTCCTTTGGCCGGACATATTATATTGATGGAGCGGCGGCCTCGGAGGCGCAGTCGGAAGGGGGAATGGGATAAAATATTCCGGTTGCTCCAACACATTTTATTCACACATACAATTCCTGCCATCCCAGCTTGTATAAATCATACAGAGCGCCGGAGGGAAAGAGGAACAGCAGCCCCGATTCTGGAGACCCAAGATGTATATAAGATGTATCGCCTGCCCATGAATTACCCTGCCGAAGATGTAATGTAGGTGGGAGGGGGGCGTACATTCTTTTCCCAAGTTGGGGGTCTTGTAACCTTCTGATGTGCTCATTGGTGAGAATTAAGACTCCACTTTTATGTCTCGTAGACTTTACAATGTCCATTTGTTTAATCTATAGTGTAGCTTCACAGGCTGTTACACTTGTCAGGAGCACCCCCCTACTGTGAGATTACATCAGGCAGAGGGGGCTGAGGAAGCCTGGGAGGGAAGACAGTGTAACAGCGTGTGTGATGCTACAGCACAGAGGGCTTTAGGACACACCCCAGATCCCTTCAGACTCATTAGCATAATTATAAAAGTTGAGGCTGTGGATACCAATATAAAAGATACCACAGTCCTGGTGCTGGATCTATATCCCTGGTTTATCAGGATGTTTGATGGTAGTTTAAACCTTGACACATCAGAAGTTAAAATAAATAATTTTTTTTTTCAGCACAGGGTCCCTACTTAAGAACACCCGACTTACATACGACCCTAGTTACAAATGGACCACTGAAATTAGTAATTTACTGTACTTTAGCCTCAGGCTACTAATCAAGCTGTAACTTTCACAGGCGTCTGTAATAGCTTTATTGTTAATCCTGGTTCTTATCACAACCCAATTTTTAAATCCATTTGTCACAGATGATAAAATCAATGATAAATATACAGTTCCGACTTACTACAAATTCAACTTAGAACAGACCTACAGAACCGATCTTATACGTAAACCTGGGGACTCGCCTGTATACAGGAAAATTTGGAAAAATATCTCTCCCCTGGGCTGG
Source organism: Engystomops pustulosus (assembly GCA_019512145.1). Classification (NCBI taxonomy): domain Eukaryota; kingdom Metazoa; phylum Chordata; class Amphibia; order Anura; family Leptodactylidae; genus Engystomops; species Engystomops pustulosus. The sequence continues at coordinate 158,584,910 of CM033647.1, read as the reverse complement.
GCGACATGAAATGATGATGTTACAGGTTTTGTAAATCTAGTGGCTGAGCCCAATCACTGGCCTCCATGACATTCGAAAGTGACATTAGGGCCCATGCACACAAAAGTATGGGGGGCGTATATACGGCTGCATATATGTCCCCAGAGTTGTCTATGGCGCGGGGCTTGGTACGGGTCTTTCTTTGGCACAAGCACCACGTGCGCCACTAATTTTATGGGAGGGGCGGGAGCAGCGCCCACTCTCCTCTCCTGCGCGCCCTAGGCCAGTGACTTGCTACCAGCCTATGGATACCTGCACTAGAGGTTTTGCAGTTGAGGTGTACTGTGTGGATGTACTCTCATTATGTATGTATGTATTACTATTAATGGGCTTATTACCTGCTAATTGTATATAATAACCTCCTATGTGCCCCACACATACTATAATAGTTGTAAATGGCCGCAGATATTCCCTATGGATACACTGTATTTGTTCTATTTTGTATGAGGCTCCCTCTTCTGGCTGTCAGGAGAACTCATATGCTGCTATATGCAGCTTCTCCACTGCTGCTCTCATGGTTGTGTGATCCTTCTCAATCACTAATTATCAACCATTTAGGGAAAATCTCCCTCTGAGGGATTGCCGGCATTTTGTGCATTTTTTCATCCTGACGATGTATCTCTGTTTCACAGCGCCAATATTTTAACAAGTTTCATGCACTTCTGCAAATTGGGATGCATGGTTATTCCTTCAGGGAGCCAGAGTGAAAAAAGTCATAAAAAGTTACAAACAAAATAGGAAATTCATAACATGTCAGATGACACAATAGCGGTGATGTCCCTATTCACAAGAGCTGACAATCTATGAGGATGCTGCAGTTTAATAGCATGGTCATCAATGGGTTGACCAATTATAATGTGATCCCTTATCCACCACAGGATCGGAGCGGACCCACATCAGCCCAGCATGCATTCAATTATAGAGAAATGTCAGAAATTGCTGAGCACAACGCTCGGGTATCTCTGCTTTCTTTAAAAGTTATTGCACAGTAAGGGCAATTTCACATTAGCGTTGAAGTTCAGCTTCAGTTGCGCATCTGTTGTGTTTTTCTTCTTCCGTTTTCTCCTGATGTTTTTTAAGTTTTTTCTTTTTTGCGGACCGTAGCCTTCCATTGTTGTCCGAGATCCGCATCGAGAAAATAGGACGTTTCATCATTTTTTCCACGGACAATGGATGAGTGAAATAAGAAGCCAATATGAAAACACCCATAAATCAATGGCTTTGTAAGGCTTCCGTGGAAATCACCTCACGCCAATGTAAAGAGCCCTTAGTGTCGCAGTGAGTGAGAAGGGGCGTTCACAACGTACCGCTAGGCGTCCGTTCCAGAGAAACGCATGTGAAACGCAGGCTTATCAATGCGGCGTTTCTCTGGAAACGCATGTGCGTTCGGGCCGAGGACCGTCCCCTGTGCGCTAGTGTCGCTTATGAATGGACGCCTAGCAGTACGTGTGACCGCGGCCAGAAGGAGAAACTATTTGTGGTGATCGTTTGTGTGTTATGTCCAATCTTGTTATTCTATCTTGATAAGGGATAACAGTCAAATTTGGCAACAAAGGTGTTAAAAAACATGGCTGCTTTCTTTCCAAAACTGAACCACAGCGGACGATGAATTGTGCCGGTACGCAGACTCAGCTGCATAGAGATGAATGGAGCTGAGCTGCGTACCGGCACAGACCAAGTCAGGTGTGGCGCTGTTTTTGAAAAAAGCAGCCATCATTTTCATCCTTGAGTGCACATGGCAGCACCACGAACCACAGATACAAGGGAACGTGCGCACATCTGTGTCACGGATCTGTATTTGCTTGCGTATCCATTCCTAGTGTACATCTTTCCTGCTGTATAAATACTGACCTTGTGCTTGGTACATGAGCCCTCTGTCGGCAGGGGTGCGCGGGGAGACTAGAGGAAGGGCTGTGAGGTGTAAAATGACAGATTTCTATGCGATTAGGCATCTGGGTGCAGCAGTTTGATGGCTCCTATGGGCAATGTAATGGGCTCATTAGCGCTGTGTCACCAGCATCTGATGCCATATAAAAGACCCGATGGGATATTAAGGGACTTCACAACAAAAGAAACTCCCATGAATCCTGCCATACACAAATCAATAACTTTTATCCCTCCGGTCTCATATTCAACCCCCCCCCCCCCCCCTAAACTGACTTCATAGCTGTATTATCGCCAGCAACGATTACATGCAAATAGAAGCCACCGAATAGTTAATTATTCATGCCCCTCTCTAAATATTGATACCTAATTGTCAGACCACATTAACACCGATTGGCAGCGCGAACCGGAAACCGATTTGGCTGTAAATAGACCGGTCTTCGTACCCCGGGAACGTGACGAATATTTTTATTCATTTATTTATGTATTAATTTATTATTATTTTTTACTTTAATCTTTTATAAGCAGAATGTCTTTTTAAATTCACATCTTTCAAATTGCATCAGGTTTGTGGTTCTGTGATATATAGAACCGGAGATAAAGAAGTGTGAGCTCCATTCTGCCTGTTTTGTAACTGCCTGTATCTCCGGATTTATAGACCACACATCCATAGCCCTAAGATGACATTTTTATCTTTAATATGACACCAGGCATCTGAGTGACCCTTCCCTGCAGGGACTACTAGTAAATGGCTGAGATTATACATAGAATAGGGAATTCTAGAAAGGACCTTTCATCCCCTGATTTTACACCTCGGCGCCAAATATCTGCAGCGTAATACAGTAGCATAGATTTTAAAAAAGTGATGTAGACTATGGATTTTCTCCCCTGCAGAAAATAATAATGATCACGTTACCTTCCTGTGCGTCCTGGCGTATTTGGCATGCATATCTTACATTGAGGTCTATGGGAGAGTGAAATCTTCATCATGGGGCTTATTACTAAGGGTCCGCGGTTCACATTTCCGTGAGGTTTTCCCACGTTTTCGGATCGGAGCTGCAGGGACGGTATTAGCAGCAATTGTTTGCCGCGAGTCGGATTTTGGCGCAATCGTGCCGGCTTTTCATGTGACACAAATCGGGGGGGGGATAGGATGTTGCCTGTCGACATCCGACTGATTCGGACTAAGTGCAAGATTTAACTTAAAATTGTGTCACACTTTCATGCATTGGGAAGAAGAGGTGAACTCCGGCGGACTGAGCGGGGAAGCGACACCTGCTGGTATTGGGCGCACGATCTTAGTGAATTGCTGCACAGGCATTTCATCCGACATGCACTTTCGGAACTCCTCCGACGGGTTAGTTAGAGGTCTGGAGAAAAAAGAAAAAAACATACGGAAAATCCACCTAAAACACCCTAAAAACACAACAAATCGGCACAAGCTGCGCACAGATCAGCGAGTATTGGATGCGTGTTTTCCTGTGTGTGCAGCCTGAGCTGTCATATCTTGTTGTATGGCTGGTGTAGTTATTGTTATTCTGTATTATTCTTGGTGGCTCTAATACATCACATAGTCTCCGCCAGCGCCGCTCGCGCGCAACGTATTATGTCTCCATCGCGGACGCTGAAATATGAGTCTCCGCTCACAAATGAATCATTTGCAGTTAGTTGTAGGGACGTCGCTGTATAAATGAATTGGCTTAGTTTTCTGGCTGATCCGTTCTCTGGAAATAAATGACGCCGGTAACTGAGCGGATCTCTTACCTCAGCATTCTCCATCCTCGCACCTCCAGCCGTCTTCATTACCCACCCGGAGCGCTAGGAGGATTCTCCATCATCCCGTATCGTAATATACTCATCATCCTAATACTTCGATGTGCGCGTGAGGCTGGGGTCCTACCACTTTACATAAACGCAGTGTGGAACACAGCCTGAGCCCTCCTGCACATGACTGTAAGGTGGGGGGGCAGTGAAGTGGCCGGATATTTTCCGGGGGTTTCACGAAGCTTTGCAAAATTAGGACATGTCCTATATTTTGACCAAATACAACAGCGGCATGTATGGAGAGGAGGGGAGAGGAGCGCTCCCCTCTCCTCCTCCTGGTCGTGTGCCCAACGTCGGGAAGCCCACTCTTATCGCATGGGGCTTCCCACGTGGCTTTTTCGCTGCGTTTTAAAACGCATCCAAAACTAAAGGGGAGGGTTTTTGGCCAAAACGCATATACATTTGCAATGAAACGCATGTGTTTTTAGGCAGACCGCCCTTCCACTTGCTTTTAATGCGTTAAAAAACGCAACGAAAATGCCACTGGGAAGGCGCCCTCAATAGAATACCGTCACACAACATGTCCGTTCTCAGTCACAAACCGTGTCCATTTTTATTTCCGCTATCATGCCTCAGTTCGTGCATCCGAAATTCCGTGTCCCATTTCCCAAAAAAAAGAGTCACTCCTGATCGCATGTGTTTCAGTGGTAATGTGCAAGCTAGGGGCCATAGCCCTCCTTGTTAGTTTGAATTGCATTACAGCACAGTACGCACAATGGGCAGATTTATCAACAGTCTGAAAGTCAGAATATTTCCAGTTGCCCATGCAACCAATCACAGCTCGCTTTTCATTTCACCCAGTGCTCATGATATTTTAAAGGGGACTGTGATTGTTGCCATGGGCAATTGGAAATATTCTGACTTTCAGACTGCTTGATAAATCTGCCCAATGTGTGAACATTTTCCATGCAGAACCTAAGGGCGCGCTCACACGTCGCGTTTTGTCCTGCGTTTTCATTGCGTTTGAAACGCATTACAACAGCTGAGGAGGGGGATTTTTAATTCCATTACTGTTATATTGTTAACGCAATGATATTACGTAACCACAGTTAACACCTGAGTTAACACCACGTTTACAATGCGTTTTTGTAATGCAAATGTTAACAGTAATGTAACACAATGAAATGCACCCAAAACGCAACGTGTGGACGTGGCTGATCTATAGTGTGTCAGGCTGTGTGCATTGACACCAGTGTACATCAAGTACCAAGTATTCTAGTTTTTTTTCTGGGTGTTATAAAGGTTTTTTTACATCACAAATGAAACATTTTTACTTTTTTTATCCACTTTGTAGAAAGTGGGCAGCAAGGGGCACAGAAGAAATCTAGAAGTTTAGGGGAAATCTGTATCATCTGAGCTTTCTGGCCACGTTGGCACAATGCGTTTTGTGTGCGTTAGGCTGATGTGTTTGCAGAGCGTGCATGTGAACCTTAGTCTGGCGCACAGCGTTCTTCAGATTCACCAAAACACCTAAGCCGGAGTAGGAAATGGTTGAGACTTTTACAAGTTAGTCTTAAGGGGTTTCCAAGTTTATTAACAGGCAGAACGAAGGCACATACGTTATACTCTCCAGGGCCCCCCCGCAATGTCAGCCCAGATCCTCCCCACTTCAGTGGATCATTCAGCATTTAATTAGTTAAAAAACGTATATATTGTTTTATACATTATTATTATTATTTATGCAGGAAGCAGATGACGTGTTATTTATACATGGGGTACGGTAGAAATATGGGATATATTAATCAGGATGTCCTAGCGACGCTGTTACTTGCACTGCTACCAATAGGAGGGCAGGCTGACTCAGGAATGCCTGTGTTATTGCAGTGATGGTAGCAGGTTTGCGCTCCTGAGATCTGTTATGCATGTTATTTACTCCCTCCCCGCCACGCGCGGGCTCTGGCACCTCTGCTGTTTCTGCTCTGTCTGCACCCATTCTTCTGTCTTGTGCCAGGTTGGCTGTGCTCGCTGCTTTATGCGCATTTTCCATGTTTTTAGGCAGGTAGAACAAAACTAACTAGAGACAGATTGAGCCAGTTAAGGCCAGCTAAAGGCCGGCAAGTTATGGATTTCACAAAAATCTGTGCTTTTCAATGAAGCAAAGAATCCAAATGCACCAGACTTTGCGTCTGGGCATCCGACATGAAGGGGTTGTCGGTGAATTAGTTAGGCCCCATGGACAGGACAGAGTCTAATCTGGTGGTCTGTGGGTTCTCAGTGATGGATCATGAGAACGGGGGTCAGTTGTACCACCCATAAATAGAGCGACAGTCGTGGCATGCGCCGGCTGTTGTTCATCTCTATGGACGAGTGCGGTGCTTGGTATCTCACTCTCCGTCAGCGCATAGAGATGGACCAAAAACTACGGTGAAGAAGGGGTTTGGGCATCACAGTGATAGTGCACTGCGTTCGGTCCATGAGAAAGGGATCTTTCAGCGTCCATTGCAGGTCCACCAAATAACTTGTGCGCTGTTTTGTTTGTATCTGTGTCCGTTTTTTTTTTATCCATGTCCATGCATCATCAAACCTGGGTCGCCATAATCATCAAGGGACTGCACCATGGATAACATCATTGCGCGGTCCGTTTTGTTTTGAAGACCTGAACTCGGTGAATACCGCACAAACCTGGCCAGAATAGGACGTGACCGTTTTGTCCGTTTTCCAATTCCTCATTAAGATGTAAAAACTGTAAAAAACGCATGAGGTTTTTTGACTAACTACTTAAAAACTGCCTAAAAACGTGTTCAAAACGCAATGTGTGCCACCACCCTCATCCGTCTCTCTGCCCTGGATAGTAGGGTACGCTCCTCCACTATATAGATGGATGTGATGTAGGAGGCCGTACATTATAATAAGGAGTTAATCCTGGTGGAGCGCAGCCACTGGCGGTGTGAATGCAGCACCCCTCCGCTGTCCTCATAGCGGGTGCTGACCTGATAGCTTTGGCTCAGCTCCCAGGATATGACGCGCAGTATAAAGTTACCAGTGATATACAATGTATCAGCGTCCTCACAAGAGGTGTAGATAAGGGGACTGTGTCTGCTCTGTATCCTCCACATCCGGGGGATCATCCTGACCTCCGGTCCGGGCCCCACCTCTCCGATCTGCTCGTTCCCACGTCTCAGATGGATCCTGGATCAATTTATAGAGATACAAACCGCCAGTGTGCACTGCCTGCACCACGACTGGGTCATTGGACCAGAAGTCCCAATTGTTACTTATTACCTATGTCACCTACACGAGACAATGCCGTCCTATCTGTGTCTCGGTGACATCTCCGGCGTCCCAGGACGTTACGGTTCTCTGCATGGTCCTCCCTGTGACAAGCCGGGCCGGAGACGTCGCTGCATACATTAACTGCACTGCACCATGCGCCGAGGAGAAAGAAACCCTCGCTGCTGGCTGCCATGGTAACAGCTGGATTGCGAGTGTGTGGCTTTAACCACTTCACTGCTGCGTGCGCGACTTTTTAAAGATGTTTTTTTTCCCCCTCCTCATCCTCCTTTTGAAATTTCGAAGGCATCCATTCATACAGCCGCCTCTTGTTCGCTAATTAATACAGGCGGAGTGTTCTGGCGCTTTAATTACCGAAGCATTATGCCGCGCCAAATCATAGAATTTACAATCTCAACAAGGGGGGAGGTAGTGAGAAGGAGGGGCAGAATACAATCCCACAGGGGTTGTAACTATAGATGCATTCAATAGATTGGCAGGATTTCAGGGGCAGGTCAGACTACACAGGGTTTGTATGTAGTCTGTAACCATGGATATACAGTTACATTGAACTATAATATGAACGGTTGCAAGTGACCCGGATCTCAAAGAGGATTTTCATCAGAATGATAAAATAAAATTCTTTTTTTATTATCACACACAATTACCAGCGCTGCACAGAACTTGTCAGAACAGTCCCTGTCCCCATGGGCTCACAACCTAATCCACCTACCATATTTTTTGGAGTGTGAAGAAACCGGAGGACCCGGAGAAACCCACGCAAACACGGGAGAACATACAAACTCTTGCAGATATTGACCTGGATGGGACTTGAACCCAACCCCAGTGCTGCAGGCAGAGTGCAACCACTGAGCCACCGTGCTGCCCGTATTGATCATAAACTTTGCTAATCACTAATCCTGGGAATCAGCTCGTTATTGTGACATCAAGAACTACACATCAGCTCTAATACATTTGTAATGGGCTCAGCTGCAATTCCCAGGTCCGGCTACTAAACATAACACAAACTGGAGTCCGGTTTATCCCTGTTAAGCCAAGTGGTCTGGTTGTCTGACCCACACCATCTTAGTAAATCCCTTTTAGAAATATGTCCAACATCCCCCACCGGGCCAGCCTTTCTCGGGGCCCTGGAGTCAGCCGGGGCCCGCAGTACCTGAGTGGCTGGCGTTGCTTGGTATGGGGGAACCGGAGGGCTGTCCTACACCGGCAGGTCCGCAGGTGGTGTTGGCAGAAATGATAGGGAGAGGTCTGTTGTAGCGGATCTCCCGGGGGCAACCCTTGGGGTGTGGAGTATGAGTCTCTGTGTGTGGACAGGGTGCCCGTGATGGTGACAGCCGTAGTACAGGGACCAGACGGAGGCAGAGGTTCAACAAAAACAACTTACAGTCTTTATGGAACCGACAGGAACCGCAGCAACGTGCCTTTAACAGATTGAATGGAGTGCTGAGATGCAGTTGGAGGGAGCCACAGGAATTAGAGGCGCCAGCCTGGAGGCAGAGGGCAGGCTTGGAGGTAGCTGTGTCCTTAAAAGGATGCTTCAGCTTGTCCTGGAGGGCTTCAGTATCACCCTTGAAGGTATATGATACCCCCTTCCTCACTATACTAGCTATTAGCTCCCCTTTCAGGCAGGGCTAGGCTCTTCCTGCTCTGGTCTGGTATGCTAGCTGTACAGACTCCCGAGTCTTACTGGAGTAACTCCAGTTCTTCTGCTCTCTACTCTCTTCTGAAGAACTGACTTCTAAACATTCTGGCCAGGGGTTTTGTTACTCCCCTGGTCATGTGGTGGGCTGCTCCTCCATTACATCTCACGCACAAAACAGTGTGTAACACATGTGATTGGATGACACATCTTACATCACACAAAACACTTAACTCCTTGCCTACCAGCAGGATCTACCACTGCTATGCCCCTGTGTCCTATAAGGACTATGTAGTGTGATGTAGTGACAGTGCGTGGGGCTGACTAGACCCTACACGGCGGCAGCTTACATGTGGGACGTATTCGCACAACTCCTCTGCCTGCATCGGCGAGGGGTTGCATATGCAATCCATCATGATAACCCAGGGGCACGTACCCATAATCCAGCACCTGTGACTGTGGTATCTTCTTATACTTGTAACCTGGCTCCTGCCTTCAATAATTATGTTAATGAGCCTGAAAGACTCTGGGGTGATCCCAAGTCAACCTTGTGCTGCAGCTTCTCATCATCATCGGCGTTACACCTGGGAGATTTACTCTACCCGGTCCATTCCGCATCCGGCGCGGTTCTCGCTGGATTCGGTCCGCCGGATTCACTAAGGCAGTTTCTTCTCCCCGCGCGCACCAGGTGTGCCTGCTGCGCTGGGGAAGTCCGCTGAATCACTCCAAGTTTCACGCCCGCCTATTCCTAGTGAAATAAGGCAAGCTCCGCGCACTTTGTTTTGTTTGTTAAATGCAATGGTTTTTCCGAAGTCCGTCGTGTTTTTTGTCGGCCGCCCCCCGATTTCCTTGCGTGCCTGCCTACCGCCGATGCGCCACAATCCGTTCGGGTGCGCCAAATCCGGCAATACAGGGAAAATTGGCAAATCGAGATATTGAGTAACACGTTGGGAACCGCGAATCGGGCCTTAGTAATGACCCCCCTGTCTCTACTTACTACTCTGATCCCCAGCACTTTTCCTCCCTCCTCCGTCTCATGGGACGGGAAATGCTCCTGCAACGTACATCTGCGCACGAGGGGCTCTGTCATACCTCCATAAGCCCTGTCTGCCTCATTAGCATAAGTTAAAAGTTATATTTTAAGACGGAAGGAGCCATGGAAACAGATAGAAGATATCCACATCCGGTGCCTGGATCTATGAGTATGTCCCTGTTTATCAGATGGATCTGATGGGAGATTCTTTAATTATATAACAGTAGAGATATGATAGAGAGAGAGAAGTGATATGGTCCAAAGCCAAATCCTGTCTGAAAAGGACATCAACTCGTGACTACATCTTATCTCGGAGGATGCTATCTGAAAGTGCTCAGTCAGCTTATATAGTGCTGCGGCTGATATCATCACCGTCAAGTATTGATGTCTCTGGACGGGTCATTACTGGAGATAGGGACATGAGTGGTGACTGTGGGGGGGCAGGAGGGGTCTATGGGTAAAGATGTGTATTGGGATCTTAAGTTAGGTGTCCTGGTCTTAGTTGCCTCTGAGAATGCAACACTGCGTTAGTTTACATGGCAGTCCCGGGTTACATACACGATCGGTCCGGAGTTTGTTCTAAGTTGAATTTTTTGTATGCAAGTCGAAACTGTATATTTATAATTGAAGTTCTAAGCCACGAATTTTGTTCTCTTGCCCCAGTTGATAATTGGAGTTTCAAATTTTGCTGTAATTGACCAAGAATTATCAATAAGCTTCATTACAGACATTACAGCTGATCCATTGCAGTCGGGCACTGAAATTAACATCAGAGCTCACCAACCTCGCCAGCATGGTGGCATGTAGTGCTCTCCTTCATCCGCCACCAGCGGGCACATGCCTACGGAGTCTCCCATAGCTGTAGCCCTATAATGGTGTGGTAATCAACCACCCTTACACCATATATAATGTGATCGGCTGCTCTTAGGACCTTTGGCTACATGGGGGCCCATTTACTTACTGTGACCCCTCTCGAGTTCACCCGAAAGTCATGGATCTCCCCGCGATCTACTAATATCGTGCGCCCGATATCCTGCATGGTCGCTTCCCCCTCCGCTCGGGTTCCCTGGAGTTCACTCTCTTCTTCCTGGTGCATGATAAGTCTTGAATCGACAACAATTTGAAGTTGATCCCGCGCTCAGTCGCGAATCAGTCGGATCATGCCGCCGGCACGCCCCTGATTTCTGTGCCATGGAACGACGCTTCCTGCTTGCCCAAAATCCGACACATCCCAGCGCAGACACCGTTAATACTGTCTAGCTGCGCAAATCCCGAAAACGGCGACAGTTCCAAGGAAAGTGCAAATCCGTGACCCGTTAGTAACTAATCCCATTCTCTTCCATTCTCTATGTATCTCACTACTACCTTCCTACCTGTGAGCGCTCCTTTCCCCCCGCTCTATAGATTTGTAGATTTGTCAGCAGTAATTTTTTCCATGGTGATGTGGTCTCCATATTCATCCCATCACTTATGAAGGCAGGAACAGGCGTGGACTCCACACATCCTGCATCATTACCGTCGCACAACGTACAAGGGAAGACATTAATAAACACGCTGCCCCCCATCCATCTCTTTCATGTGCAGATGATGCCGTTAGCACCATCAGCGGATTTCCCAAATTTTGTGTGGCCCCTCCATAGAGGCTAAGAGGTTGGCTGAGCGGGTAGCACTTCTGGCTTTGCGGCGCTGGGGTCCTTTGTTCAATATACCACTCTGGACAACATCTGCAAGAGTTTGTATGTCTCCTCTCCTGTTTTGCGTGGGTTTCCTCTCCGGTCCTCCGTTTCCTCCCACACCTCCAAAACATACTGGTAGGTTGATTAGATTGTGAGCCCCTTGGGGCAGGGACTAGTTTGGTAAACTCTGTGCTCGCTGTGTAATCTGTGTAATATAATAAAGAAGTATTATCAGCTCCCTCCATCAGCATCATAGGCCTCCGACTATGACTAAGACGCATCAGTCTCTTCTTCTTCTTCCAGTGACTGGTGAATGTCGGACTCAGCCTTCCCTGACGGCGTCTCAAGGTGTACAGAGAAACGTCTAACTAGCGGAGAATTTTTCTATTTGATTTTCCGTGTATAGGCAGTCCGCTCTGTGTTTACGTGTAGAGCCATTATAGCACGCGTGTTGTACGTGGGTGTAAATGAGCATCTCCCTGTGACAGCGATCAAGCTGGTTTTATAATGAAAACATTAGGGTCGGTTAACAGTCGTCCGAATTCTGGACTTTTACCATGAAACTTAGACCTCTGGGCGCGTTTAGGAGTCACACTGACTATAGAGGTCAGCGCTTTATATCGTATATATGAATAGGTCTTTGTGTGTCTCCGTGGTACCCAGTGTGTCTGATATGGCGGTCAGGGGTTTCTCTGTATTATCTACCTTTTCTTCCCGGGTCTGTAGTGGGTGAACACTACGGGTGTTTTTTTGAAAGCTAGACTTAGAGTATAAATCTTACACACATACTGGGTGTCTCCATGTTACAGACCTACACACTAACAACTGTAGTCTGCGCCTGCATGAATATGTTACTCTCCTTTTATCATTTTGGTCCTACCCGCCTTTAGGGGACCATGGGTAGCTGACCCTCAGTTGAGTTACGCCTTTAGGAGGCTTGAGACTAGTAATACTTTTTAGTATTAGGTTTTACCGTAATTAACTGTTGATATCTGTGTGTCTCCGTGGAACAGACACAAACCTAACCATTGTAGTCTGGTCCTCTAAGCAAGTGGTGTTACTACTCCCTCTCATGTTTATGTACTGTTAGTTACTGTAGGGGTGGACCGACTTATACTTTTTTAAAACCATCGCGTTAGATCATAAATCTCACTGCAGACCGTGTGTCTCCGTGGTTCAGAACTAACAGACTAACCCTGTGTAGTTCTGATCCTGCATTTGTGTTACTAAACTTACTGCTCTCCCTTTTGTCTGCCTATTTCTTTTAACTGCCTGTAGGGTGCTGGAGCTACTAATACCTTTTAAGTATTGTGATTAAAGTATTTATTGTGCAGACTGTGCCTCTCCGTGGAATAGACTACAACTAAAAATTTGTATGTCTGAACTCATTAATGTGGTTAATCCCTATTATCTACTTCTCTTCTACGTCCTGATAGGGACAAGACACAATAATCTTTTAAGACTATGATGTTTGTATGAGTTATATGTTCTAACCATGCTGACCTGTTGGTCACCGTGGTTACAGACTACAAACAACCAAGCGTATCGATCCCTAGTATGACATCATAGTGCAGGGGCTGATCCGGGTGTAATCCCGGATCCGTTCTGGGGATGGGGAGCGGGTGACACTTTGCTTGACCCCTTTTTTTCCCCCCGTAAATGATGTGAGGGTTTTTTCATTCTTTCCTATTTTCCGTTCTATGAAAGTTCTGAGTTCGGAAGCAACGACCTGTTCCTTACGTAAACTCGGCTTTATGACGACCAGATGTAAGAGGGGAACACTTCATACACGTCTGCGACCCCACAGAATCTGCCTTAATTTTAAAAGGCTCAGACAGGAAATATTTCCCTAGAATTACAGAGCGGAGTGACCCAGAAGGGAAGGGATTGGTGTAGTGTATATAAACAGGGGCACTACTACGCCGACCCCGGCCCCGCGATCAGACGAGTCGGCTGTGAGGGCTGAGGCAAACAATCTTTCACAGTTCATATAATTGGACTTTATCTGACTTATTTCAGGGGGGGGGTCAACTCAATTTCCCCCCAGGGTCACTCAGCCTTTGGTTGCCTTAAGGGGCAATTATCATTTGTTCTGTATAAATGTATCTCTTAATAGCCCACTTCATTAAAGCGGTTTTGCGCCGTTTCTCCTGTTCGACTTTACCAGAAAAGAACGTGCAAACTGCTTGCGCATGTATTTATAAAGTGTTCTGCCGCCAGTTTTGTGTCGGCTCCTGCTCTGTGTGTCCGTCAATACAGAAAATTCTGCACAGAAGGGCAGCCGGTGCCGAATCGGAGTGCGACACATTTATCATGGCAATGTGTTTCGCACACTATGGGGTCATTTACTAAGGCCCGAATCGCGTTTTCCGACTTGTTACCCGAATATTTTCCGATTTGCGCCGATTGTACTCTGAATTGCCGCCGGGATTGTGTCGCAGCGCTATCGGATTGTGGCGCAACGCGGCGCCGGCATGCTCGCGACGGAAGCGGGGGCTGGCCCGCACGAAAACCCGGACGTATTCGAAAACCGCCGCATTTAAAAAACCCGAAAGTGCGCTTGGTGACCGCTTACCTTCACCTGGTCCGAGTGGTGCCATTCCGGCGTCTTGGAATATTTCATCGCATGCAGCGCCACTGGTGATCGGCGGAAAGAACTACCATTCTTAATCCCGGCCGTACCCATCCAGAGCAAGAAACGCGAGAACGCGCCGCTGATCGCGATGGGCCGGGTAAGTAAATTTGCCCCTCTATGTTAAGGTTGCCAAATAAAAAAAGTTGGTGCACTCTGTCCGGAGCATTGTCAGGGGCCAGATTCCGGAATTGTGTTGCACCGTTCTTCGTGAATCTGGCGCCCCTGCACTGCTCCGACAGGTGGCACCAACGTTTTTTATTGGTGCACATTTAACATATGGGGCAAATTTACCTTACCCTTTCAACTCGCTTAAACACCCGGCCCTTCGTCCGCTCCATCGCGACTTTCTTCCTGGATTCGGGTCCGGCCGGGATTTAAGAAGGTAGTCCCTCCCGCCGTGCCACCCGGTAGCGCTGCTGCTCGAAGCATCTCCAGCGCCGAATGCACCACCTCGACCAGGTGAGGTAAGCGGTCACCAAGCGACACATATTTTCGGGTTTAAATGCGGCGGTTTTTCCGAATACGTGGTTTTCCGTTCTGCCACGCCCACCGGTTCCGTCGCGCGCATGCCGGCGCCGATGCGCCCCAATCCATCTCGTGCGACACAATCCCCCCGGGCAATTCAGGTACGAATCGCGAAATCGAATATTTCGGGTAACACGTCGTGAAAACGCTATTCGGGCCCGAGTAATGACCCCAGAGTGTGCAACACACTTCTAAAATCACCATGATAATGTGTCGGCACGTTCCGATTCGCACCGGATGCCCCTTGATGTTCAGAATTTGTCTTCTTGACGGACACAGAGCAGGAGCGACACAAAACTGGCGCAGACCTATCAATACATGCGCAAGCAGTTTGACGGTCGTTCTGTGTAAAGTCGAACGAACACGGCGCAAACGCTGTAATGAATGTGGGCTAGTAAGTAGATACGTTAGATCAGTACCAAAATGGATAATTGCCCCTTAAGGCACCACAAGGCTGATGTGACCCTTTGGGGGAATGAAGTTGACCCCCCCCTATAAAGTCATTAAAGTCCAATATATGAACAGGTAATGATGTTCTGCCTCGCCTCACAGCCTTACTCGTCCTGATCCGCCGTGCCCTGGGTTCTAGGAGGAGTGCCCTGGTTTATAGACACTACACCAATCCCCGTCCTTCTGGGTCACTCGCTCTGTAATGGCTATGGAATATTCCCTGTCTGAGCCTTTTAAACTAATGACAAGATCTTTGGGCGCAGACGTGTATGAAGTTTACCTCTACATCTGGCCTGTCTAAAGCCGAGTTTACGTTTAGGAACAGGTCGTTGCGTTCAGAAACTCAGACTTTCCTAGAACGGAAATAGGAAGAATGAAAACATTCACATCATTACTGGGGGAAAAGGGGGGTCAAGCAAGTGTCACCCCGCTCCGCTCAATCCCCAGATACGAGTCCTGATTACACTCGATCAGCCCCGCACTCTGATGGCATCACTTCGTGATCAGACTCCGCTTGTTTGTTTGTAGTCTGTAACCACGGTGACACCCAGGTCACATGGTAGACACTACTCTAGACAAACACTATAGTTTAAAAGTGAGTTGTGTCCTTGTTCCCTACAGACTGTAAGAAAGAAATAGATAATATGGATTAACACATTATGATGTGTCAGACTACACATTTTTAGTTGTAGTCTGTTACGCACGGAGAGGCACATATCTGCACAATAAAATACTTTAAATCCACTAATACTTAAAATGTCTTATAGCTCCAGCCCCCTACAGGCCGTAAAAGAATGGCAGACAAAAGGAGTAACACAACTGCAGGATCAGACTAACACATGTTAGTCTGTATTCTGTAACCCCGGAGACACACAGGTCTGCATGGAGATTTATGTCTAGCGCTATGGTTTTTTAAAAATATCAGAGTGTCCACCTCCTACAGTCACTAACAGTACATAAAATTAGAGGGAGTAACACCACTGCGGATCCAACTACACATGGTTTAGTTTGTGTCTGTTACCACGGAGACACACAGATATTACCAGTAAATTCCTGTAAAACCCTAATACTTAAAAAGTATTACTATCTCAGCCTCCTAAAGCAGTAACTCAACACTGCATGGTCGACACACATGTCCCCTACGGCGGTAGACCAAAATGATAAAAGGAGTAAACATATTCCTGCAGATCAGCACAAGAGAGAAAACACCGAGAAGACGCTACAGTTTGTTATTGTGTAGTCTGTAACCATGGAACACACAGTTTTGTAATATTTAACCTAAGTCTATGCTTCAAAAAAACACCATAGTGTCTTACCCCCTACAGACCCCAGGGAACAGGTAGATAATACAGAGAAACCCCTTAACCGCCATATCAGACTACACTGGGTACACGGAGACACACAATACCTTATTTACATATATACGATATACAAAGTAGATAAAGATCGCTAATAGTCAGTTTGACCTCCTAACGCGCCCAGAGTCTACAGTTTCATGGTAAAGCTCGCAGAATTCGGACGACTTTTACCGCCCTACTGTTGTCTACTTATAAAACCCGCTTGATGCTGTCACCAGGAGATGCCTCATTTACACCCGTACACACCGCGTGCTACTGCCTATACACGTACACCCATAGCGGCTACTGCCTATCCCCTAAAATCATAGAAAGCTTCTCCTCTAGTGAGGACGTCCTTCTATGTAACCTTGGACCGCGTCAGGAAGTGCTGATCCGACATACACCAGTCACTGGAAGAAGAACTGATGCGTCTTGTCAAGTCCGAGGCCATGACTGTTCTGGATGGGAGCTGAAATAATTCGTTAATTTTGATTTACACAGATTAACAGCGATGCCAGAGTTTACCAAACTATTCCTGTCCCCCATGGGCCACAATCTATCACCTACCCGTATGTTTTTGGAGTGTGAGGAAACGAGGACCCCAGGAAACAACCCCACGCAACACGGGAGAACATACAAACCTTTGTCGGTGTTGTCCAGAGTGGTTTTGAACAAAGGACCCCAGCGCCGCAAGCCAGAAGTGCTAAAACCCGCTTCAGCCACCCCTCTTATGCCTCTATTAGGGGCCACAAAGTTGGGAAATCAACTGATGGTTCTTACTGCATCATCTGCCACATTAAGAGATGGATGGGGCAGCGGTTTTTATACTGCTTCCCTGTGTATTTTTGCGACGGTAATGCCATGATTTGTGGGGGGAGTCCACAGCCTGTTCTGCCTTATAAGTGAAAATGGGATGAATAAAAAATGGAGACACATTCACATGGAAACCTTTACTGCCTGACAAATCTACAATCTATTAGGAGGGGGGACAAGGAGCTCTCACAGGTAGAGAGGGATAGTAGTATACATCATAGATGAAGAGAATGGGGCATATTTATAAGTGTCACGGATTGCACTTTCCTTGGACTGTCGCGTTTTTTCGGGATTTGCGCAGCTAAGACAGGTATTTAACAGTTGTCTGCGCTGGGATTGTGTCGGATTTTGGAGCAGTGGCGTCGGCTTCCATGTGACAGAAATCAGGGGGCGTGCCGGCGGATGATCCGACTGATTCGGACTGAGCGCGGGATTTAACATTCAAATTGTGTCGCATCCAATGCACTTACATGCACAAGGAAGAAGAAGGGGACGCCAGGGACCCCGAGCGGGAGCGACACTGCAGGTATTCGGGGCGCACGATCTTAGTGAATCGCGGTGAATCATGCACTTTCGGTGAAATCCGCTGGTCCCGTAATTAAATGGCCCCATGTGTCCAAAGGTCCTAAGAGCGGCCGATCATCATTTATACTATTGTAGGTGTGATTACCACCACCATATAGGGCATCAGCTATGGGAGACTCCAGCTATGGCAGTGCCCTGGTGCGGGTGAAGGAGAGCACCTACAAGGCCACCATGCCTTGGCGAGGGTGAAGCTCTCGATGTTACTTTTAGTCTCTACTGCAAGGATCAGCTGTAATGTGCTGTAAATGAAGCCTTTATTGATAATTCTTGTCCAATTACAGCAAAAATTTTTGAACTCCAATATCACTGGGCAAGAGAAAAATTTGTCTGAAAAACTTCATTATACAATATACATTCGACTTGCATACAAATTCACTAAGAACAAACTCCGACCCTATCTTGTATGTAACCCGGGACGCCTGTACACTAAAGCAGTGTTGCTTTCTCAGAGGCCTAAGACCAATACATAACAACTTAATATCCCATACCAAAATCTTTCCCATAGACCCCCTCCTGCCCCCCCAGTCACCACTCAATGTCCGCCTATCTCCAGTACTGACACCGTCCATATACATTCACATACTTACGTGTGACTGATTATCAGCCGCCGACTATTCTAGCTGCTGAGGCACTTTCCGATTAGCCCTCCCTCCGAGAATCGATGTAGTTCACGAGTGTGTCTTTCAGAATAGATTTGGCTGTGGACCATCACCCCCCCCCCCCCCCCCCCTCTAACGTCTTTTTCTCCCCCCCCTAACTCTATAGATCTCTACTGTTATTATTTAAAGGAAATCTCCCATCAGATCCATCCTGATAACCAGGGACCTTACTCATAGATCCAGGCACCGGGACTGCGGTCTCTGCTTATATCTGTTTCCATGGCCTCCTTCCGTCTAAAATCAACTTTACATTATGCTATTAGGCCAAAGGGCTATGTAGGTAGTACCATAGCCCTCAGTGCAGCAATGTTACAGTTTGACGGACATTTCCCTTCCCACTGAGACGTAGGGGAAGTGCTGGGGGATCAGAGGAGTAGAGACCGTGGGTCCATTTACTAGGGCCCGATTCGCTGTCTTCCCACGGGTTCCCGAATATCTCCGATTTGCGCCAATTTTCCCTGTATTGCCCCCGGGATTTTGGCGTAAAACAAAAAAAAAAGGCACCCGATCGGATTGTCGCAGCGCGCTGGCATGCCGCAACGGAATCGGGGGGCATGGCCGAACAAAAACCCGACGGATTCGGAAAAACCTTGCATTTAAAAACAAAAGTGTCGCGGAGCTGCCCTTATCTTCACTAGGAATGGCCGGTTAACTTGAGTGCATCTCAGCGGACTTCCGCGCAGCAGCCGCCACCTGTGGGCTGCGGAGAAACTGCTAGGTGAATCCCGGCCCGGACCTCGACTCCACGCAGCGAACTCGCCACTGGATCGCGAATGGACGGTAAGTAAATCTGCCCCGTGTCACGCTCGGTGAAGCTGGCAGCACAGGTGACTCTGGTATCACCCCAGAGGCCTTCAGGCTCATTAACCTAATTATTAGAAGGCAGAGGCCTGGTACAAGTATAAGAGGAACCACAGTCCAGTGGTCCTGGATTTATGGCGTACGTGCCCCTGGTTTATCATGATGGATTGCCTATGCAACACCCTGCCGATGCAAGGCAGAGGAGTGTTGCAGAATACGTCCCACCATCGTAGCTTTCCGCCTGTGTAGGGTCTCGTCAGCCCACAGCGTCACTACATCCACTACATAGTCCTTATAGACAGGGGAACATTGCCGTGTAGATCCTGCCTGGTAACGGCAGGAGTTAAGTGTTTTGTGTGATTTAAGATGTGTCATCCAATCACAGGGGTTACACACTGTTTCCGGAGCTTATATTTAATTGGAGGAGTCACACCACCTGACCAGTGGGAGTAACAAACCCACTGGCCAAATGTTTCTAGAAGTCAGTTCTCTCAGAAGAGAGTAGAGAGCATAAGCAGACTGGAGTTACTCCAGTATCAGACTCTGCGAGTCGGTATCAGCTAGCATACCAGACCAGAGCAGGAGAGCCTAGCCCTGCCTGAAGAAGTGGATCTAATAGGCTATTAGTGTTAAGGGGTATCATCCTACCTTCAGGGTGATACCTGAAGCCCTCCAGGACAAGCTGAAGCTCGTTTTAAGGACACAGCTACCTCCAATCCTCCCTCTGCATCCAGCTGGCGCTCTACAGTCCTGTGGCTCCCTCCAACTGCATCTCAGCACTCATCACTCTGTTAAAGGCGCGTTGCTGCGTTCCTGTCGGTTCCAATAAAGAACTGTAAGTTGTTTTTGTTGAACGCTCTGCCTCCGTCTTGTCCCTGCTACTACAGGGGGCTGTCACGCATCACGCACCCTGTCCACCACACAGAGACTCCATACTCCACACGGTCATGGATAGGCAGGGGCTCCTGGCATCTTGGTTATATCTGATACTAGCAGTCCCTTCCTCTCTTTACTATCACAGTATAGGAAAGAGTCTCAGGGATAGGCAGGGGCTCCTGGCATCTTGGTTATATCTGATACTAACAGTCCCTCCCTCTCTTTACTATCACAGTATAGGACAAGTGTCTCATGGATGGCGGGACTCCTGGCATAATAAAGTCATATCTGATCCAACAGTTTTCCCCCCTTTCCCTCTATTTACTATCACAGTATAGGACAAGTGTCTCATGGATAGGCAGGGACTCCTGGCATCATAGTCATATCTGATACTAACAGTCCCTTCCTCTCTTTACTATCACAGTATAGGACATGGCGCTGCAGCTCACCCCATCTCTCCTCATGCCGCAATTACTCCATAACAACCCCTTCTCAAACATACTGCCACATTGTGCTGCTGCAGCTCACCCCATCTCTCCCTCCTGCAGCACATTACTCCCATAACAACCCCTTCTTCAAACAATACTGCCACATTGTGCTGCTGCAGCTCACCCCATCTCTCCTCTGCAGCACATTACTTCAATCCATCCTTCTTCAACAATACTGCCACATTTGTCTGCAGCACGCCCCATCTCCCTTGAGCACATTACTCCCATATCAATCCCTTCTTCAAACAATACTGCCAATTATGCTTCTGAGCACGCCCCATCTTCCCCCCTGCAGCACATTACTCCCATATCAACCCTTCTTCAAAACATACTGCCACATTATGCTTCTGCTGACGCCCCATTTCTCCCTCCTGCAGCACATTACTCCCCTATCAACCCCTTTCAAACAATACTGCCACATTATGCTTCTGCAGCACGTCCCATCTCTCCCACCTGCAGCCACATTACTCCCATATCAACCCCTTCTTCAAACCAAATGCCAATTATGCTTTGCTCAGCCATCACGTCCCACTTCTGTACAGATTTCCTCCCCGCACATTACTCCCATATCAATCCCTTCTTCGAAACATGACTCCCCCCTGCAGCACATTACTCGCATCCCCTCCTCTGCAGGTATTACACTAACATCAGCCCCTAATTTCCCTCCTGCAGCATATTACTCAAGCATTACCGCCTCGCCAGCACACTTACTCCAATGCACTCCTCTGGTGGCCGAGCTAAGGGTGATGCTACACGTCCTGTTTTTGGACCGTTTTAAATCATGAGTTTTGACTGTTTACCATGGTAAAAACAGTAAAACGGGTGCATTTTAAAAACGCATGCGTTTTTAAACGGACTGAAAATGCATGCTTAAAAACGGGACTGTGGCATCACCCAGTGTCCTGTAAGTGCCCGTTTTGGATGATAACCGGTCTAACACTTCTATAAACACGTATAGGCTGTGGGGTCATTACGGATCGTCTCTGTTGGAGCTGATGGGAGCGTTGGTGTATCACATCTCATTGTGATGAAGAGGAATAACCAAAATCTTAGCGCAAAGTCTACGCCGTGAGAAATATAGTCTTACAATTTACTGCGACAACCAGGAACCGGTCGGAGCCCCCTGTAACTCGCCGCGCCTATAACCTTCAGCTTCCTTATCCCCTGTGACCTGATCGCCCTGTACCTGGCACCCGGCTCCTCTCGCATGAATTACGGGCTGTGTGATCTGTCCGGTGTCATCATCTACTATGGATCCTCATATTTCACACTTGTTTTGGCCCATAGATACAATGTAACAGCCGAGGCCTCCTGTAGCAGGATGGAACAAGTCAGAACATTGGCACATCCCTGGATGTATCTGAGCTGTGTGCGTGACAGTGTATCAGCCAAACTTGCACATCCAGATAATGTAATGCGAGCATGGCCCTTTCCTTTGCGACGGACATATTATAAGTGATGGGAGCGGCGGCCTCGGAGGCGCAGTCAGGAAGGGGGAATGGGATAAAATTTCCGGTTTGCTCCAACACATTTTATTCACACATACAATTCTGATCCCAGCCGTATAAATCATCAGAGCGCGGAGGGAAAGAGGAACAGCAGCCGGATTTGGAGACACAAGTGATATAAGATGTCTGCCTGCCATGAATTACCCTGCCGAAGATGTAATGTAGGTGGGAGGGGGGCGTACATTCTTTTCCCAAGTTGGGGGTCTTGTAACCTTCTGATGTGCTCATGGTGAGAATTAAGACTCACTTTTATGTCTCGTAGACTTTACAATGTCCATTTGTTTAATCTATAGTGGTCTTCACCGGCTGTACACTGTCAGAGCACCCCCCTATGTGAGAGACATCAGGCAGAGGGGGCTGAGGAAGGTGGGAGGGAAGACAGTGTAACAGCGTGTGTGATGCTACAGCACAGAGGGTCTTGGAACATCCCCAGAGCCCTTCAGACTCATTAGCATAATTATAAAAGTTGAGGCTGTGGATAACAAATATAAGAAGATACCACAGTCCTGGTGCCTGGATCTATATCCCTGGTTACAGGATGATTTGATGGTAGTTTAACCTTGACACATCAGAAGTTAAAAGTAAAATAATTTTTTTTTCAGCACAGGCGGTCCCCTACTTAAGAACACCCGACTTACATAGACCCTAGTTACAAATGGACCACGGAAATTAGTAATTTACTGTACTTTAGCCTCAGGCTACTATAATCAGCTGTAACAGTTATCACAGGCGTCTGTAATGAAGCTTTATTGTAATCCTGGTTCTTATCACAACCCAAAATTTTAAAATCCATTTGTCACAGATGATAAAATATACAATGATAAATAACAGTTCCGACTTACATACAAATCAACTTAAGACAGACCTACAGAACCGATCTTATACGTAAACCTGGGGACGCCTGTATACAGGAAAATTTGGAAAAATACTCTCCCCTGGGCTGGGCGGACATGAAATTGATGATGGACAGGTTTTGTAAATCTAGTGGCTGAGCCAATCACTGGCCTCCATGATCATTCGAAGTGACATTTAGGGCCCATGCACACAAAAGTATGGGGGGCGTATATACGGCTGCATATATGTCCCCCGAGTTGTCTATGGCGCGGGGCTTGGTACGGCTCTTCTTTGGCCACAAGCACCACGTGCGCCACAATTTTATGGGAGGGGCGAGGAGCAGCGCCCACTTCTCCTCTCCTGCGCGCCCTAAGGCCAGTGATGCTCAGCCTATGGATATCCTGCCCACTAGGTTTTGAGTTGAGGTGTACTGTGTGGATGTACTCTCATTATTGTATGTATATTTCTATAATGGGCTTATTACCTGCTAATTGTATATAATAACCTCCTATGTCCCCAACTACATATATATAGGTAATGGCCGCAGATATTCCCTATGGATACACTGTATTTGTTCTATTTTGTATGAGGCTCCCTCTTCTGGCTGTCAGGAGAACGCATATGCTGCGTATATGCAGCTTCTCCACTGCTGCTCTCCTGGTGTGTGATCCTTCTCAATCACTAATTATCAACTCATTTAAAGGAAAATCTCCCATCTTGAAGGGATTGCCTGGCATTTTGTGCATTTTTCATTGACGAGTATCTCTCGTTTCACAAGCGCCAATATTTTACAAGTTTCATGCACTTCTGCAAATTGGGATGCATGGTTATTCCTTCAGGAGCCAGAGTGAAAAAGAGTCATAAAAAGTTACAAACAAATAGGAAATCAATAACATGGTCAGATGACACAATAGCGGTGATGTCCCTATTCACAGAGCTGACAATCTATGAGGATGCTGCAGTTTAATAGCAATGGTCATCAAATGGTTGTACCAATTATAATTGTGATCCTTATCCACCACAGGATCGGAGCGGACCACATCAGCCCAGCATGCATTCAATTATAGAGAAATGTCAGAAATTGCTGAGCACAACGCTCGGGTATCTCTGCTTCTTTAAAAGTTATTGCACAGTAAGGGCAATTTCACATTAGGTTGAAGTTCAGCTTCAGTTGCGCATCTGTTGTGTTTTCTTCCGTTTTTCTCCTGATTGTTTTCTAAGTTTTTTCTTTTTGCGGACTGTAGCCTCCATTGTTGTCCGAGATCCGCATCGGAGAAAAAAAATGGCGTTTATCATTTTTTCAGGACAATGGATGAGTGAAATAAGAAGCCAATATGAAAACACCCATAGAAATCAATGGCTGTAAGGTTCCGTGGAAATCACCTCACGCCAATGTGAAAGAGCCCTTAGTGTCGCAGTGAGTGAGAAGGCGGCGGTCACAACGTACCGCTAGGGCTCCGTTCCAGAGAAACGCATGTGAAAACGCAGGCTTATCAATGCATGCGTTCTCTGGAAACGCATGTGCGTTCGGCGAGGACGCTGTGCGCTAGTGTGCCGTTATGAATGGACCCTAGCAGTACGTGTGACCCGGCCAGAAGGAGAAAATATTGTGGTGATGTTTGTGTTATGTCCAACTTGTTATTCTATCTTGATAAGGGATAACAGTCAAATTTTGGGCAACAAAGGTGTTAAAAAACATGGTGCTTTCTTCCAAAAACTGAACCACAGCGGACGATGAATTGTGCCGGTATCGCAACTCAGCTGCATAGAGATGAATGGAGCTGAGCTGCAGTACCGGCACAGACCATAGTCAGGTGTGGCGCTGTTTTTGAAAACAAGCAGCCATCATTTTCATCCTTTGAGTGCACATGGCAGCACCACAGACCACGATACAAGGGGAACGTGCGCACATCTGTGTCACGGATCTGTATTTCTATGGGCGTATCCATTCCTAGTGTACAATCTTCCTGCTGTATAAAGACCTTGGGGAGAGGACGTGTGGCCAGGGGGGGCGGGAGAATAGAGGAAGGGGGTAGGTGTAAATGACAGATTTTTATGCGATTAGCATCTGGGTGCAGCAGTTTGATGGCTCCTATGGGCAATGTAATGGGCTCATTAGCGCTTGTCACCCAGCATCTGATGCCATATAAAAGACCGATGGGATATTAAGGGACTTCACACAAAGAGAAACTCCCATGAAATCCTGCCATAAACTAAATCAAAAACTATTTATCCCTCCGGTCATATTCAACCCCCCCCCCCCCCCATAAACTGACTTCATAGCTGTATTATCGCCAGAACGATAACATGCAAATGAGAAGACACCGAATAGTTATTATTCATGCCCCTCTCTAAATATTGATACCTAATGTCAGGACCACATTAACACGATTGGCAGCGCGAACCGGAAACCGATTTGGCTGTAAATAGACCGAGGCTTCGTACACCCGGGAACGTGACGAATATTTTATTCATTTATTTATGTATTAATTTATTATTTTTTACTTTTAACTTTTATAAGCAGAATGTCTTTTAAGATTCACATCTTTCAAATTGCATCAGGTTTGTGGTTCTGTGTTATAGAACCGGAGATAAAGAAGTGTGAGCTCAATTCTGCCTGTTTTGTAACTGCCTGTATCTCGGATTATAGACCACACATCCATGCCCTAAAGATGACATTTTTATCTTTAATATGACACCAGCAGCACTGAGTGACCCTTCCCTGCAGGGACTGACTAGGTAAATGGCAGATTACATAGAATAGGGAATTCTAGAAAGGACCTTTCATCCCCTGATTTTACACTCACGGCCAAAAATCTGCACGCCATGTAATACAGTGAGCCCACTAAGATTTAACACTACAGAGCCACACGCAAATTCTATACAGTTATCATGACCACAGTGAAAAAATAAGAAAACTATACGCGCTAATAATTTATTCCTCTGGTCCCGGCGTATTTGGCATGCATATTTCTTACATTGAGGGGCTATGGAGAGTGAAAATCTTCATCATGGGGCGCTACTAAGGGTCCGCCGGTTCACATTTCCGGAGGTTTTCAACGTTTTCGGGGATCGAGCTGCAGGGACAGGTATTTAGCAGGGCAATGTGTTGCCGCGATCTGATTTGGCGACATCGTGCCGGCTTTCTGTGACACACAATCGGGGGGGGATAGGATTTGTTGCCTGTTCGGACGATCCGATGATTCGGACTAAGTGCAAGATTTAACTTAAAAATTTTGTGTCACACTTTCGCACTATGTGGAAGAAGAAGGTGAACTCCGGCGGACCTGAGCGGGGAAGAGACACCCTGCGGATATTGGGCGCACAGGGGAAGTCTTAGCGCTAGAAATTGACTGCACAGGTGCATTATCATCGACAATTGCACTTTCGGAAAACATCCCTGCCCCGGCAAAGACCGGGCTGGTTTTAGAAAGAGGTACAACTCGACCAAAAAACAAAGCACAAGGAAATAAAACAAAGAAACACAAAGAAATATTACAAACGAGGAAAAAAAAGGAAAAAATAAACAGAATAAAAAATAGAAAAGAAAAAAAAAAATAAAAAAAAAAAAAAAAAAAAAAAAAAAAAAAAAAAAAAAAAAAAAAAAATATGGAATAAGACAAAAAAAGGGGGGAGCACAGGGCACCTCACAAAATGACAACAAATCCGGAATCACCAAAAAAGGCATACGGAAAATCCACCTAAAAACCACCAAAAAAACACCACAAAAAATCGGCACACGCTGCAGCCACAATAGTGTCAGCGAGTATTGGATGGTGTTTTATGTGGTGAGCTGAGCTGTCAGTATCTTGTGTATGGCTGTGGTAGTTATTGTTATTCTGGATTATCTTGGTGGGCTCATCTAATTAACATAACATTAGTCTCCGCCCGCCGCCGCTGCTGGCCGTATCGGCACCGTTTAGACAACTGAGACACACTATAACCCCCCAGTGTTATTTATTTTAGTTACGGTCATGGTGAAACAGACTTAGAAGATTTACATATGGTTTTTTTTGTTCCTGTTTAAGCAGAACTGCAGCAATATTTGAATAGATAGTCAGGAATAGTGGTTCCAGTTTAGTTTTGTTGATTTGTATTTTTTTTTGAGGACTCGACAGTTTCCTGCGTATAAAATTGATTGCTGTAGGTTTCTGGTCTGACTTTCCTTTTCTCTGGAATTATATAATGACGCTGTGCTTGTGTATCTGCTGTCACAGACGCGGCAGATCATACTTACCATCTTGCAGCACATTACTCCCATAACAACCCCTTCTTCAAACAATACTGCCACATTGTGCTGCTGCAGCTCACCCCATCTCTCCCTCCTGCAGCACATTACTCCCATAACAACCCCTTCTTCAAACAATACTGCCACATTGTGCTGCTGCAGCTCACCCCATCTCTCCTCTGCAGCACATTACTTCAAATCCATCCTCTTCCAACAATCTGCCACATTTGTCTGCAGCACGCCCCATCTCCCTTGCAGCACATTACTCCCATATCAATCCCTTCTTCAAACAATACTGCCACATTATGCTTCTGCAGCACGCCCCATCCTTCCCCCTGCAGCACATTACTCCCATATCAACCCCTTCTTCAAAACATACTGCCACATTATGCTTCTGCTGAACGCCCCATTTCTCCCTCCTGCAGCACATTACTCCCCTATCAACCCCTTTCAAACAATACTGCCACATTATGCTTCTGCAGCACGTCCCATCTCTCCCACCTGCAGCCCATTACTCCCATATCAACCCCTTCTTCAAACATATGCCAATTATGCTTATCTCGCCATACGCCACTTCTGTACAGATTTCCCTCCCCGCACATTACTCCCATATCAATCCCTTCTTCGAAACATGACTCCCCCCTGCAGCACATTACTCGCATCCCTCCTCTGCAGGTATTACACTAACATCAGCCCCTAATTTCCCTCCTGCAGCATATTACTCAAGCATTACCGCCTCGCCAGCACACTTACTCCAATGCACTCCTCTGGTGGCCGAGCTAAGGGTGATGCTACACGTCCTGTTTTTGGACCGTTTTAAATCATGAGTTTTGACTGTTTACCATGGTAAAAACAGTAAAACGGGTGCATTTTAAAAACGCATGCGTTTTTAAACGGACTGAAAATGCATGCTTAAAAACGGGACTGTGGCATCACCCAGTGTCCTGTAAGTGCCCGTTTTGGATGATAACCGGTCTAACACTTCTATAAACACGTATAGGCTGTGGGGTCATTACGGATCGTCTCTGTTGGAGCTGATGGGAGCGTTGGTGTATCACATCTCATTGTGATGAAGAGGAATAACCAAAATCTTAGCGCAAAGTCTACGCCGTGAGAAATATAGTCTTACAATTTACTGCGACAACCAGGAACCGGTCGGAGCCCCCTGTAACTCGCCGCGCCTATAACCTTCAGCTTCCTTATCCCCTGTGACCTGATCGCCCTGTACCTGGCACCCGGCTCCTCTCGCATGAATTACGGGCTGTGTGATCTGTCCGGTGTCATCATCTACTATGGATCCTCATATTTCACACTTGTTTTGGCCCATAGATACAATGTAACAGCCGAGGCCTCCTGTAGCAGGATGGAACAAGTCAGAACATTGGCACATCCCTGGATGTATCTGAGCTGTGTGCGTGACAGTGTATCAGCCAAACTTGCACATCCAGATAATGTAATGCGAGCATGGCCCTTTCCTTTGCGACGGACATATTATAAGTGATGGGAGCGGCGGCCTCGGAGGCGCAGTCAGGAAGGGGGAATGGGATAAAATTTCCGGTTTGCTCCAACACATTTTATTCACACATACAATTTGATCCCAGCCGTATAAATCATCAGAGCGCGGAGGGAAAGAGGAACAGCAGCCGGATTTGGAGACACAAGTGATATAAGATGTCTGCCTGCCATGAATTACCCTGCCGAAGATGTAATGTAGGTGGGAGGGGGGCGTACATTCTTTTCCCAAGTTGGGGGTCTTGTAACCTTCTGATGTGCTCATGGTGAGAATTAAGACTCACTTTTATGTCTCGTAGACTTTACAATGTCCATTTGTTTAATCTATAGTGGTCTTCACCGGCTGTACACTGTCAGAGCACCCCCCTATGTGAGAGACATCAGGCAGAGGGGGCTGAGGAAGGTGGGAGGGAAGACAGTGTAACAGCGTGTGTGATGCTACAGCACAGAGGGTCTTGGAACATCCCCAGAGCCCTTCAGACTCATTAGCATAATTATAAAAGTTGAGGCTGTGGATAACAAATATAAGAAGATACCACAGTCCTGGTGCCTGGATCTATATCCCTGGTTACAGGATGATTTGATGGTAGTTTAACCTTGACACATCAGAATTAAAAGTAAAATAATTTTTTTTTCAGCACAGGCGGTCCCCTACTTAAGAACACCCGACTTACATAGACCCTAGTTACAAATGGACCACGGAAATTAGTAATTTACTGTACTTTAGCCTCAGGCTACTATAATCAGCTGTAACAGTTATCACAGGCGTCTGTAATGAAGCTTTATTGTAATCCTGGTTCTTATCACAACCCAAAATTTTAAAATCCATTTGTCACAGATGATAAAATATACAATGATAAATAACAGTTCCGACTTACATACAAATCAACTTAAGACAGACCTACAGAACCGATCTTATACGTAAACCTGGGGACGCCTGTATACAGGAAAATTTGGAAAAATACTCTCCCCTGGGCTGGGCGGACATGAAATGATGATGGACAGGTTTTGTAAATCTAGTGGCTGAGCCAATCACTGGCCTCCATGATCATTCGAAGTGACATTTAGGGCCCATGCACACAAAAGTATGGGGGGCGTATATACGGCTGCATATATGTCCCCCGAGTTGTCTATGGCGCGGGGCTTGGTACGGCTCTTCTTTGGCACAAGCACCACGTGCGCCACAATTTTATGGGAGGGGCGAGGAGCAGCGCCCACTTCTCCTCTCCTGCGCGCCCTAAGGCCAGTGATGCTCAGCCTATGGATATCCTGCCCACTAGGTTTTGAGTTGAGGTGTACTGTGTGGATGTACTCTCATTATTGTATGTATATTTACTATAATGGGCTTATTACCTGCTAATTGTATATAATAACCTCCTATGTCCCCAACTACATATATATAGGTAATGGCCGCAGATATTCCCTATGGATACACTGTATTTGTTCTATTTTGTATGAGGCTCCCTCTTCTGGCTGTCAGGAGAACGCATATGCTGCGTATATGCAGCTTCTCCACTGCTGCTCTCCTGGTGTGTGATCCTTTCAATCACTAATTATCAACTCATTTAAAGGAAAATCTCCCATCTGAAGGGATTGCCTGGCATTTTGTGCATTTTCATTGACGATGTATCTCTCGTTTCACAAGCGCCAATATTTTACAAGTTTCATGCACTTCTGCAAATTGGGATGCATGGTTATTCCTTCAGGAGCCAGAGTGAAAAAGAGTCATAAAAAGTTAAAACAAATAGGAAATCAATAACATGGTCAGATGACACAATAGCG
The DNA here is from genome assembly GCA_019512145.1 of Engystomops pustulosus. Taxonomy (NCBI): domain Eukaryota; kingdom Metazoa; phylum Chordata; class Amphibia; order Anura; family Leptodactylidae; genus Engystomops; species Engystomops pustulosus. The sequence goes on along the minus strand of CM033647.1, from coordinate 158,554,551 downwards.
GTGATGTCCCTATTCACAGAGCTGACAATCTATGAGGATGCTGCAGTTTAATGCAATGGTCATCAAATGGTTGTACCAATTATAATTGTGATCCTTATCCACCACAGGATCGGAGCGGACCCACATCAGCCCAGCATGCATTCAATTATAGAGAAATGTCAGAAATTGCTGAGCACAACGCTCGGGTATCTCTGCTTCTTTAAAAGTTATTGCACAGTAAGGGCAATTTCACATTAGGTTGAAGTTCAGCTTCAGTTGCGCATCTGTTGTGTTTTCTTCCGTTTTTCTCCTGATTGTTTCTAAGTTTTTTCTTTTTGCGGACTGTAGCCTCCATTGTTGTCCGAGATCCGCATCGGAGAAAAAAAATGGCGTTTAATCATTTTTTCAGGACAATGGATGAGTGAAATAAGAAGCCAATATGAAAACACCCATAGAATCAATGGCTGTAAGGTTCCGTGGAAATCACCTCACGCCAATGTGAAAGAGCCCTTAGTGTCGCAGTGAGTGAGAAGGCGGCGGTCACAACGTACCGCTAGGGCTCCGTTCCAGAGAAACGCATGTGAAAACGCAGGCTTATCAATGCATGCGTTCTCTGGAAACGCATGTGCGTTCGGCGAGGACGCATGTGCGCTAGTGTGCCGTTATGAATGGACCCTAGCAGTACGTGTGACCCGGCCAGAAGGAGAAAACTATTGTGGTGATGTTTGTGTTATGTCCAACTTGTTATTCTATCTTGATAAGGGATAACAGTCAAATTTTGGGCAACAAAGGTGTTAAAAACATGGCTGCTTTCTTCCAAAAACTGAACCACAGCGGACGATGAATTGTGCCGGTATCGCAACTCAGCTGCATAGAGATGAATGGAGCTGAGCTGCAGTACCGGCACAGACCATAGTCAGGTGTGGCGCTGTTTTTGAAAACAAGCAGCCATCATTTTCATCCTTTGAGTGCACATGGCAGCACCACAGACCACGATACAAGGGGAACGTGCGCACATCTGTGTCACGGATCTGTATTTCTATGGGCGTATCCATTCCTAGTGTACAATCTTCCTGCTGTATAATAAGACCTTGGGGAGAGGACAGTGTGGCCAGGGGGGGCGGGAGATAGAGGAAGCGGGTGTAGGTGTAAATGACAGATTTTTATGCGATTAGCATCTGGGTGCAGCAGTTTGATGGCTCCTATGGGCAATGTAATGGGCTCATTAGCGCTTGTCACCCAGCATCTGATGCCATATAAAAGACCGATGGGATATTAAGGGACTTCACACAAAGAGAAACTCCCATGAAATCCTGCCATAAACTAAATCAAATAACTATTTATCCCTCCGGTCATATTCAACCCCCCCCCCCCCCCATAAACTGACTTCATAGCTGTATTATCGCCAGAACGATAACATGCAAATGAGAAGACACCGAATAGTTATTATTCATGCCCCTCTCTAAATATTGATACCTAATGTCAGGACCACATTAACACGATTGGCAGCGCGAACCGGAAACCGATTTGGCTGTAAATAGACCGAGGCTTCGTACACCCGGGAACGTGACGAATATTTTATTCATTTATTTATGTATTAATTTATTATTTTTTACTTTTAACTTTTATAAGCAGAATGTCTTTTAAGATTCACATCTTTCAAATTGCATCAGGTTTGTGGTTCTGTGTTATAGAACCGGAGATAAAGAAGTGTGAGCTCAATTCTGCCTGTTTTGTAACTGCCTGTATCTCGGATTATAGACCACACATCCATAGCCCTAAAGATGACATTTTTATCTTTAATATGACACCAGCAGCACTGAGTGACCCTTCCCTGCAGGGACTGACTAGGTAAATGGCAGATTACATAGAATAGGGAATTCTAGAAAGGACCTTTCATCCCCTGATTTTACACTCACGGCCAAAAATCTGCACGCCAGTAATACAGTGACCACTAAGATTTAACACGTACAGGAACACCACGTCCAAAGTCTATACAGTTATCATGACCACGTGATAAGAAAAAACCTATCACCCAAATTATTCTTCTGGTCCGGCGTATTTGGCATGCATATTTCTTACATTGAGGCTATGGAGAGTGAAAATCTTCATCCATGGGGCGCATAACTAAGGGTCCGCCGGTTCACATTTCCGGAGTTTTCAACGTTTTCGGGATCGAGCTGCAGGGACAGGTATTTAGCAGGCAATTGTGTTGCACGCGATGTGGATTTGGCGCACATCGTGCCGTGCTTTCTGTGGACACACAATCGGGGGGGGATAGGATTGTTGCGACTGTTCGGACGATCCGATGATTGGACTAAGTGCAAGATTTAACTTAAAAATTTGTGTCACACTTTCGCTACTTGTGGAAGAGAAGGTGAACTCCGGCGGACCTGAGCGGGGAAGAGACACCCTGCGGATATTGGGCGCACGGGAAAGTCTTACGCTAGACAATTGCCTGCACAGGTGCCTTATATCCGACAATTGCACTTTCGGAAAACATCCCTGCCCCGGCAAAGACCGGGCTGGTTTTAGAAAGAGGTACAACTCGACCAAAAAACAAAGCACAAGGAAATAAAACAAAGAAACACAAAGAAATATTACAAACGAGGAAAAAAAAGGAAAAAATAAACAGAATAAAAAATAGAAAAGAAAAAAAAAAATAAAAAAAAAAAAAAAAAAAAAAAAAAAAAAAAAAAAAAAAAAAAAAAAATATGGAATAAGACAAAAAAAGGGGGGAGCACAGGGCACCTCACAAAATGACAACAAATCCGGAATCACCAAAAAAGGCATACGGAAAATCCACCTAAAAACCACCAAAAAAACACCACAAAAAATCGGCACACGCTGCAGCCACAATAGTGTCAGCGAGTATTGGATGGTGTTTTATGTGGTGAGCTGAGCTGTCAGTATCTTGTGTATGGCTGTGGTAGTTATTGTTATTCTGGATTATCTTGGTGGGCTCATCTAATTAACATAACATTAGTCTCCGCCCGCCGCCGCTGCTGGCCGTATCGGCACCGTTTAGACAACTGAGACACACTATAACCCCCCAGTGTTATTTATTTTAGTTACGGTCATGGTGAAACAGACTTAGAAGATTTACATATGGTTTTTTTTGTTCCTGTTTAAGCAGAACTGCAGCAATATTTGAATAGATAGTCAGGAATAGTGGTTCCAGTTTAGTTTTGTTGATTTGTATTTTTTTTTGAGGACTCGACAGTTTCCTGCGTATAAAATTGATTGCTGTAGGTTTCTGGTCTGACTTTCCTTTTCTCTGGAATTATATAATGACGCTGTGCTTGTGTATCTGCTGTCACAGACGCGGCAGATCATACTTACCATCCGATAGGCAGGGCTCCGGCATCTTGGTTATATTGATACTACAAGTCCCTCCCCTCTTCCCGTTCCTCCCCCACTTACTATCACAGGTCTAGGACAAGTGTCACTCATGGATAGGCAGGGACCTGGAATCATAGTCATAGCTGATACTAAAAAACAGTCCCTTACTCTCTTTACTATCTCAACAGTAGAGGGACAAGTGTCTCATGGATAGGCGGGCTCCTGGAATCTTGGTCAATCTGATACTACAGTCCCTCTCTTTTAATATCACAGTATAGGAAATAATCATGGAGAGGAAGGGGCTCCTGGCATCTTGGTCACCCCCCCGCCCCCCCCCCCCCCCCCCCCCCCCCCCCCCCCCCCCCCCCCCCCCCCCCCCCCCCCCCCCCCCCCCCCCCTTATCTGATTAAAATAAGAGTCCTTCCTATCTTTACTATCACAGTATAGGAAAATAATTCATGGAGAGGCAGGGCCTCCGGGCATATAGTAAAGAAAGGGAGGAACTTACAGTCTCAGATCTAACTATATGATGCCAGGAGCCTCTGCCTCTCCATGGAATGCTTATCCTAACTGTGCTAGAATAAAGACGAGGAAGGGACGGTTAGTATCAGGAGATTTCATTGGAGAAACAGGGATCCTGGAATCAAAATCATATCTGATACTAGCAGTCCCGTTCCTCTCTTTACTATTACAGTATAGGAACAAGAGTCCCATAGAGACAAGGGGCTCATGCATCAACGTTCCTAATCTGAATACTAGCAGTCCCTTCCTCTCTCTATAACACAGTATAGAACTGGGGGTCCTGTCGGGATCCCTAAGCATCATAGTTATCGCCCCAGTCCGTACCCTCTCTCTGAACGTCCCATGAAGATGCAGGGATCCTGGCATTCATATATTACCATGTGCGTGGGAGTTAAGGGTAGGCACCGGAGAGACATTTTACAGACCGGGTACTTAAACCTTTAATAAAGCAACTTTTTGCCTCATTATCTTTTTCCTCCTCCTGTATCTTCTCGGAGGGGCACTAAATTAGCCAGGACTTGTAGGCGGAGGGAACAATTGTTTGTAGATCGCTTGTTCGGCTACGCCTGGTTAATTAAAAATAAAGCCATTTGCGGTGTTGCACCAAAATTTCACTTTGGGAATTATAATATGCAACAGCTCGCTATAATAGCCGGCTAATTTGATATCGTTCATCCATATTCATTCCCTGGTAGAGTTTCCTTCTTTGTCCTGAAGCTTGGATTCATAACGCCTTCGCTGACCATAAAAATATTGAGGTCTGAGGCGTTTAAATATAGGTTAACTACAAGCGGGGGCAAAAAAGGTGTGTATTTGAGCAGCACAGTGGGAGGTTACACAGCATCCATCTCTAGGGTGTCACTGCTATATCAGCTCCGTGCACCACGCTGTTCATGTGATAGCGCAGTACTATCTTTTTTTACAGAAGATATTCCCTTTGTTGTCACCTTTATTTCCTTCAATACTTATACAGAAAGGAGGCAACGCTGTTAGGGCCACACCGATACAAGGCCATCTATCTAGTGCTGTGACTCACTCCCCCCCTCCCCTCTGCATAGGATTCTTGTTGTTGACTCGCAGTGAGCAGAGATTGCAAGGAGGAAGGAAAGTTCTGAGCAATTAAGAACTTTTTTTTTACTTAGATTGGTAGGTAAGGATCAAGTCGGGGGTTCTAGTGAAACCTCTAGATGACATCACTGTGCATTGTATAGGGATGGAGACATACTGGAGGGACTAACTCCTTCTTTTCGTAGTTACAAAAACGCCTAAGCGGGCAATGTCCTATTGGCCTTCTTCTCCCCTCCTCACCCTTACTCCTCTAGTCCCGTGCCTTTTCCTCCTCGTTCCGTACCGCACGGATCGAGCTCTTTCCCCCACGCCGTCGTCTGTGTTTTGATTTCGGAGTGGTATGTATTAAACTAGTTGGTCATTCTCTTTCTTCAGGCTTTAGGCCGTTTTACCTAGTCAACATGCGTCGCTGCCTACTCCCTAATTCGCTTACTAAGGTCTCTTGGCATTTAGGCTGCTCTCCCGTTCTGACGTTTCTGTGATCGGCTGCGCTCTTCGTAAGGGGTGATCGAGCGCTATCTTCCTTTCTGTGTGTTTTACTCTGTTCCTACCTCCCTCCACGCTACGCCAGTGGCCTCTTAGTCCTTATCTGCGCTATTACCTACATCTTTTTTTGATTCTTTGTCGTCTGCCTTCGCTTCGCTCGTTTCCCGTGCTATTCCGGCGGCCCCGTCCCATGCGGGTACTGCACTTCCCTCTCTCTCTGTACCTTTTTTCTGCCCTCCGCTCGTCGGAGTTTACCATGTTTCCAGAGCGCGAGATCCAGGTGTCAGTGGTACCTCCCCTTTTCGAATGGGCATCCCGCTTCTTACCCCATTTGTGTTTCGTCCCCCCCCTCCTTTCACCTTATTACAGCCAAATCTAGTTTCGCCCGTCTCCACCCCCCGTTACATCCGTCGTTTTTCTGTGGTGTTTCTAGCCGCCTGCTTCTCCACCCGGCTTCCTTCCGGAGCCACTCCTCCTGTTCCTTACGGTCCATAAGGAATATTCTCCGCCCGATCAGTTTAGTCATGTCCTCCCTACATGCACGACTTTCCTCTTTCAGAACTCCGGCCTTCCCCGTCAAGGCATATAAAGCGATGCCGCGCCGACTATCTCCCACCCTGCCTGTTTCTAGTCCCCCGCAGTCAACCGTCCCACTGACTTTTTTTCCCAAGGGACCTTTACTTCGTCCTGATTGCCACCCTTGTATCCAACCTAAATCCCCATTTTCGTTGCCAATGAACATCATTTAGCAGTATTTCGGCCTTCTAGCTACTCCTCCCACCACCTCCTTATACCCTTCTTGTTTTCGCCTTCCAACAAATACTTTCCTTTGAGCTCTCGCCTGCTGTCGCTCTACCCGCGGATTCTCCCCACACTTCCTGTTTCCCCATCTATGCTGTGCTTTAGCAACCCTCATTCGCCTCTCTACAACGTCCTTCACCATCGCTTTACCCGTTCCTTATCCCTTTCCTCCTTAATATCTGCACCCGTATTTCCCACATTCCCAGGTCGTATATCCCCCCCTCGACCCACAACTCTCGTCCCCCCCTATACCCCGTCTCCCTTGTGATTTGATCTCCCCGCTCCCCGTATGGCCTTCAATTACCCTAGCTAATTGTCACAACCTCCCCCGCCCCACTCGCCAGCTCGCTGTCCCCAGAGCCAGTGGTGCTTGTGTGGAGTTTTCCGCGCGACGAGTCTAACTTCGCCAACTCCTCTCTCCCTATCCTCAGCCTCTCACCTTTCACGTTATTTCCCCATCCCACTTTTCGCCCACCTGCCTTTGGTGCACTTCCCTCCGCCCTTTTGCACGCCCCCACTGACAGATTCAACTTCTTTGATCCTGTTTCTCCTCGCCTTATCCCACCAGGCTATCGTCTCCACTGCGCTATTCCTGCAATCCTTATCCTAGTCGAGGCATGCGCCATAATCATTGCCCCGCCGTTGCTTCTCCTGCCTTGCCTCCCCGTCCCTATCTGAGGCGGTGCGTTCCATTCCCCGGCTCCCCCCTTCCGCGTCCTATGATCCCGGTCTGCACAACTCCCCCCCCCATTACCTTTTTCCTTTTCGTTTCTCAACCTTCGCTTGCCTCCCATCCCGCACTACTTACCTCCTCATGCCGCCCCCACTATCTTCTCCTTTCCACTCCGATTCCCTTCTTGACCCCTCGCTGCTACTCGTTCCCCTTCACACCAACTCCTCCTCTGCTCTTTCCATACTCATCCTGTCGTATTCTACTCTTTCTTCCCGCTTGCTTTTCCACTCCTTCCAGGCGGTTTGTCACCCCACGGCCTACCATTTCTCCACTTGCTCGACCGCCACTCCTTACTCACCCCCTTCGCGCTTTCTTTTACTTCTACCCCTATTCTCTTGCCACTCTAAGCCCCTTAACCTTCTACTATCGCACGCCTCTCTTGTTTCCTTCCCTGCGCGTGCTTATTACCCTTATCACCTTCGACACTAACATTCTTTGTATGATTCCGCAAGCCCTATCCCTGCGGTTCCCTCTACCCCCCCCCCCACTCGACCAGTCTATTGGTGACCACCCCGCTCTCCACATTCGAGGTTATCTCTCTTGGCGTTGTCCTTTTTTCTTTTTCTCTTTCCCCTACCATTCTCCCCCTGTCTTCCCTACCCATGGGTTGCTGGATCCGCTCTTTTTCGAATTTATCTCTTCTAACTTTCTCCACGCCCCGATCTATTTTCCACCGCGACCCGCCCAGTCTTCCACCTTTACCTGAGATGCCCCGAGTAGCGTCGCTCACTTTATTCTTCTGACACCGCTCCCCTTAACACCATGTGCATGCTCAGTATCGCGTCAGCGCAGCAAACTTGAGTTCGAGCGAATTTACTCCCTGCGCGCCGAGTCCACTGCAGGTTTTAGACAAAGTAGGGCCCCAAAATCATACTATATTATGAGCAGTCACAGTCAGTAAGAGGCTCCTGTAGCCCTGCACAATAATAAACACTTAGTAGTTACACACAGTAGTAGGTAAGTATCTGTAATATGGGACAGAAGATAGATAGATATGAGATAGATAGATATGAGATAGATATGGGAGAGAGAGATAGATAGATAGATGGATAGATAGATAAATAGATAGATATGAGATAGATAGATAGATAGATAGATAGAATGAGATAGATAGATAGATAGATAGATGATAGATCGATAGATAGATAGATAGATAGGATAGATAGAGATAGATAGGAGATAGATAGATAATAGATATGAGATAGATATGAGATAGATATGAGATAGATGATAGATATGAGATATAGATAGATATGAGAAGATAGAGAGCTAGATAGATAGATAGATAGATATGAGATAGATAGATGGAGATAGATACATAGATATGAGATAGAAGATAAAGATTATGGGATGGATAGATAGATAGATAGATAGATATATAGATACATAGATACATAGATATGAGATAGATAGATAGATAGATAGGAGATAGATAGATAGATAGATAGATATGAGATAGATAGATAGATAGATAGATAGATATGGGATGGATAGATATGAGATAGATATAATATATAGGAGATGTATAGATAGATAGATAGATATGTAGAAAGGAAATAGACCATTATAGGAGAGGATAACTATACAGATAGATGATTAGCATCTTCACCCGGGCCATCAACCAAGGAGTATTAAAATAGCAATGCATCCTCTTCCCACAAAAGTCCACCTGCTGGGGCCCTTAGGACAGGGTCCCTAGGCAGACGCCCAATTTGCTTCCCCCTTACGCCGACCCTGATTGCAGCTAACCACATTTAGTTCATTAGGATGAGCTCAAACGTTTGCAGCTTCCATTATTTCTCGCCGCGGAGTAATTAAATGTGAAGCTGATGGAAAACATTATGATAAATAATAGACCCAAATATCACGCGATCAATTAAAGCTCTAATAAAAAGCCTTGTACCAGAGAGTGTGAGCTAGATCAATGTATCCGATGCGGGGCTGAGCCACCGCCTGATTGATGAGACAAAATGCTCCAGATTCTCTACAACACAGTAATTATACATCATAGGAGAGAAGGTTTACAGCTCCGCTGCGGAGGAATGGAGGGTGTTCGCCCAGGTATGGACACTGCCTTCTGGAGGAGACATTGTCATTGGCCGTCATACATTTCAGAAATCTGTGATGTCATGTGCATTGTGACATCATCACTTTAGGGGTCCTCCTGCAGAAAATGTTGCGGACCACCCCTTGTGTCTGGTTATGCCGGTCGCTGTGTCTCTGGTCTATGGAGAGAATAATGGCAGCTCACTTAATCATTGAACAATGAAAGTTCATGAGATTAATTAGGGATATCCTGGCAATAGTAAACTAGTCCCTTTCCATTGCATAGGGGATAATTGTCTGGGACCGCCATTGATCATGTCAAGATATGTGCAGCCGTCCCATTCATTCTCTATGGGGCTTTCAGTAGTGCACAAGAGATCTACTGGGATCCCTACTAATCAGGTGCAATGGAGAGGCGATAAGTTATCATTCCAAAATACTTTAAAGGGATTGTTCCATGAAAGATATCTATCCCCTATCCCCCATAAGGAGTCAGTGTCGAGTGACTGACCAATCCAGAGAATTGATGATCCCGTTATGTGTATCCATGCAGGATCGCACTATACACAGTACAGGATGGGGATCATATGGCGTCCATAGAATGATTGGAGCTTATACCCCAGTGATAGCTATACGCATCAAGCATCTCCATTCCTATTCTCCTCATGGACACAAATCTGCAGCAAATCTCTGTAACACAAGCAGATGCCCGAGTGTCCCAGCAGATGTTCCTTCTTCCACTCGCCCAGAGCCATCTGAATTATCCACAATCCTCCCTACACAGAAGGTTTTTAATGACTGTTAATAGGAGCTTTGGGGTTTTCATGTCCTGTTCATCTTAGTGGATGACATCTTATGGATGGGACAGACAGAGGCAGAGGGTAGGTTTAGGTGACTCCCTGCATGGCAGAGACTACAGCACCCAGCAGCCACTGAAAAAAAAGCGGAGCTATCTGGGCTAATACACCATGTGGTCCGTGAATTGGGACAATGCGCTGCCAGGATTTACAGACCGACCTCAGTGGACGGGAATCCAAGCATCATATACATTGATAAAAGGAGTCCATGCTTCCCTGCACTTAACTATAGTCTTGTATACAGCAGAGAAGCAGGGACTCTTGTTATCATGTTTCTCTATGATACTCCCGTCCTCCATGCTGTGGTCAGTCTGTATGGGACAGACAGAGGCAGAGGGCAGGTTTAGGTGACTCCCTGCATTGGCAGAGACTACAGACCCACTGAAAAAAAAAGCGGAGCTCATCTGGGCTAATACACACATCTGGTCCGTGAATTAGGGACAGTGGTGCTTCCGGGATTTACGACTGACTCAGTGGACAGGAATCCAAGCATATATACAGTTTGATAAAAGGAGTCCCTGGGACTTTGTATCATGTATCTCTATGATAATGCTGTCCTCGCTCTGTGGTCAGTCTGTGAAATGCAACCCCCGTACGGTCATCTGAATGAGCCCTCGTCCTGGTAATTGCGATTACGTGGACAGAATAGGACACAGCTGCAAATTTTCTTCCATCGAATCGAAGCTTTGACACTTTGCTGTGATTTATTATGGCCTGGAAAATTGCATGGGTTAGCCGCTATGTAGTCACTAAGGGGTTAACCCCAGCGCAACATAGCGGATGCAACTTTTACAAATCCCATTCATATGCCGCTTCCTATCATTTAGATTTACAGAATGCTGATAATTTGGTTGCAAAACAACACAGTGGGAAAACTGTGTGGAACCGCTGCGGAATGTCTGCTGGGGACAACAGATATAAGGGAACCCTCCATGCTCTTCCTATCCTTATATTATTACATTAGAGGGATAAGGATGGAGTCTCATGTAGCAGAGATGAGAGCTGAACTTGTTACATTTCTCTGAATGAGTCCTATCTGCAGGGATCCCGTGGATTTCTCCATATTGAGATGAATGGAATAGTGGGTGATATTTAATCAAGTGTGAATATACAAGTCTTGGACTTCTCGGAGTTGATGGAGATGTTGGTGCCGGGAGTGATCGTCTGTAGGTCCAGTACTTTGCACGTTGCGGTCATGGTGCGATCCGGGCACAGTTCACATCTCCCCTTTGTAACGCCGGGTATTAATAGACTTCTTTTGTTGGAAGGCAAATGAGTTGGGGGTGGGGGATTGACTCCCTTATTTGTGTGATACATTTAATGAAGCTGCTAAGTGGAAGGCAGGGGGTCATCCTCCGCTGTACTGGAGGAGAGCCGAGCGGGGATCCTGCTGAGCCTCAGGCCGCTGATGCATGGTGTGCAGATGGCCGCGCTGCGCTGGAAGGTGACATCAGGATTTGTCCAAGTCGATTTCATGCCTGGAGGCAGAATGGAGGGTGTTTTCCACCAGTGGGACCGAAACAAAGCAGATGGAGGGGCGGGGGGATGAGCGCTCAGCTGCCAAACTTTACCGATATGAATTTCATGTTTCTCTGATGCATTAAGTTTAATCAGAGATTATGCGTGAAGTGCGCAAAACCTGGTCTGCCAGCCCTGTGGTCCCTACATCACTGGGACTAGACGCTAAAGCAGAGAGCTAGGAGCACAGCAGTGTGAGGATGTGCCCCAGTGCACTTGTAGAAGCTAATTAGACCTATGTGTGTGTTGTTAGTAGCAGCAGGACTATGAATGTGGATTTATATTCCAGGATTGTGGATTGACAATGAAACTGGGCTTGTCCTAACACTGCTGTGCTTCTGCAGCCATTTTGATATTGTCCCTGAAGAGATGTGTAATCAATCTTTTTGTATGGTGTTAGTAGCAGCAGACTGTGAAAATGGATTTGTAGCCTAGGATTGTAGGATTGCAAATGCAATTTGTCCGTGTTCTCACACTGCTGTGCTTTCTGCACACAGCGTATGTATTGTCCCTGGATGTGTAATCAGACCTTTGCATATGTTGTAGTAGCAACAGGACTATGAAATCTGGATTTATATTGTTGGATTGCTATGCAGTGGAGCCATGTCCTCACACTGCTGTGCTCTGTGCTTTATTCACAAAGGTGAGTATTGACCTGGATAGATATGTTATATACCTTTGTGTATGTTGTTAGTAGCAGCAGGACTATGAAATATAGATTTCTATTCCAGGATTGGAGGATTGCAAATACAATGGGGACTGCTGTGTTCTGTGCTTTCTGCACCCAGCACTGTGTATTGTCCCTGAAGATGTGTGTAATCATACCTAACATGCTCATTTGCATAATTATAAAAAGCCTTTCTTTTGTAAAAACCAGGGAAAAGAATTAAAAGAAGAGCAGATCCTGCCAGAGGGGGCACATACCAGTATGGCACTGTGCTTGGTTTTACAATCTTCATCCTGGTGGTAGATTTCCTTTAATGACAAGTCTTGAATAATATGGTGCCACCTGGTGTCTATAGTGTTTAGAGAAGTGTATGTCCACCCAAAGAACATTGACACACATGCCAGTCACTCTTCCAACGTCCAGTCTCTGCATTGGGATTCACTGTACACCGCAGGGCAGCCATAGAATGGCTCCCTGCCCTGCTTGTCAGGAAAGGAAGAGCTTGGCAGAGGAACTTGGCAGCTGCCAGATGGGGAAGTAGACTGTTCTGCTCAGATTCCTGCCACAATGGGAGAAATTTCACGTTTCTACAAGAAAAGTTACTTTGTCGCAGACTTTTGTTGTGGCTTTGTATATCTGTAGTAGAAGGAAACTTTTTATCCCTTTGTGGTGTCATCAATGATCTGGCCCGCTCAGTTATTACAGGCTCCTTCCTGTAAATCCTGGCTGACCTGACACTATGTTGTGCTGCATCATCCGGCGCTGACAGAAACTCTTCCCCTGAAGAAACAATGACATGTTGTGCAGACAGTGTGGAGAGCTCCTCCACCTCCGATTATAGTGATTTGTAACCCTCCGCCCGTGGTACCCGACATCTCCGAATTCTTCCACCTGAATGAGAAGCCTAATGGATCCGCAGACGGATGCTGTTCCCCTGGAGATTCACAGAGATGGCGCTCCCCCCTGTAGAGCCCTGGCACCCCCTTTGTTATAGGTTTTCGCCCAGCTTTACCTTCCAGATACCAGGGCAGATGTATTAGTAATGTCGCAGGAAAGACTCGGCTATTGGACGCGTGAGCTGACGAAATGTGTTCTAAATGACCCGTATTGTGCAGTAAATAATGTGCCTTCTGCAGAAGATTATCCCCACATGACCCCATCTGCAGCACATCACTCCCATCTCATCATGTACTACAGTGCACGTTATAGTGTACTACTCCCACATCAATCTCCGACAGCTATATACTGCCACATCCCACCCTCCTGCAGACTATCGCTCCTTCTCATATGTCTATTATTCCCACTTTGTAGCAGATTGCAAATACATATCCCAAAAGTGCAAATTCCTCTATGTATCCCACATTGTCTCCTTCCTCAGCACATTACACAGGTATTCTCCCTACTTTCCTACATTATCCCCTCCTGCCACCTGCTGCAACCTATTGCCCCTACAACACCTCCACTCCGCAGCACATTACTCCTTCTCTCCCCCTGCAGCACATTACTTCCCCTGAAGCTCATAACTACCACATCCCCCTCTGCACACATTCTCAACCACTTCTCCTTAATGAACATGTTGCTCCCATCTCACCCTCTCCTGCAGAACATTACTCATCCCCCACCCACCTCCCCTTCTTGCAGATTTTACACTCCCATCCGCCCATCTTGCCGATTACTCACCCATACAACCCCTTCTTCAAACAATACTGCCACATTGTGCTGCTGCAGCTCACCATCTCTCCCTCCTGAGCAGCACATTACTCCATAACAACCCCTTCTTCAAACAATCACTGCCACATTGTGCTGCTGCAGCTCACCCCATCTCTCCCTCTGCAGCACATTACTCCCATAACAACCCTTCTTCAAACAATACTGCCACATTGTGCTGCTGCAGCTCACCCCATTCTCCCCCTGCCAAGCACATACTCCATATTCGAAGCCCTTCTTCAACCAACTACCTGCCATCAACAATACTGTATGCTTCTGCAGCACGCCCCATCTCTCCCTCTGCAGCACATTACTCCATATCAATCCCTTCTTCAAACAATACTGCCACATATGCTTGCTGCAGCTCACCCCATCTCTCCCTCCTGCAGCACATTACTCCCATAACAACCCCTTCTTCAAACAATACTGCCCCTGCCACATTGTGCTGGCAGCTCACCCCATCTCTCCCTCTGCAGCACAATTACTCCCTATCAATCCCTCTTCAAACAATACTGCCACATTGTGCTGCTGCAGCTCACCCCATCTCTCCCTCCTGCAGCACATTACTCCCATATCAATCCCTTCTTCAAACAATACTGCCACATTATGCTTCTGCAGCACGCCCCATCTCTCCCTCCTGCAGCACATTACTCCCATATCAATCCCTTCAAACAATACTGCCACTTATGCTTCGCTGCACGCCCCATTTCTCTCCTCGCAGCACATTACTCCATATCAACCCTTCTTCAAACAATACTGCCACATTATGCTTCTGCAGCACGCCCCATCTCTCCCTCCTGCAGCACATTACTCCCATATCAACCCCTTCTTCAAACAATACTGCCACATTATGCTTCTGCTGCACGCCCCATTTCTCCCTCCTGCAGCACATTACTCCCATATCAATCCCTTCTTGAAAAATGACTCCACTGCAGCCACATATACAGCATCCCCTCCTCTGCAGGTATTACACTAACATCAGCCCCTAATTTCCCTCCGCAGATATTACTCAAGCATTAACGCCTCCCGCCAGCACATTACTCCAATGCCACTCCCTTGGTGGCCGAGCTAGGGTGATGCTAACGTCCTGTTTTTGGACGTTTTAAATCATGAGTTTTGACTGTTTACCATGGTAAACAGGTAAAAAACGGGTGCATTTTAAAAACGCATGCGTTTTAAACGGACTGAAATGCATGCTTAAAAACGGGACGTGTGGCATCACCCAGTGTCTGTAAGTGCCCGTTTGGATGATACAGTCTAACACTTCTATAAACACGTATAGGCTGTGGGGTCATACGGATCGTCTCTGTTGGAGATGATGGAGCGTTGGTGTCATCACATCTCATTGTGATGAAGAGGAATAACCAAAATCTTTAGCGCAAAGTCTACGCCGTGAGATAATATAGTCTTACAAATACTGCGACAAACCAGGAACCGGTCGGAGCCCCCTGTAATCGCCGCCGCCCTATAACCTTCACTTGCTTCCTTATCCCCCTGTGACTGATCGCCCTGTACCTGGCACCCGGCTCCCTCCGCATGAATTACGGGCTGTGTGATCTGTCCGGTGTCATCATCTCTATGGATCTCATATTCACACTTGTTTTGGCCCATAGATACAATGTAACAGACGGGCTCTGTAGCAGGATGGAACAAGTCAGAACATTGGCACAATCCCTGGATGTATCTGAGCGTGTGCGTGACAGTGTATCAGCCATAACTTGCACATCCAGATAATGTAATGCGAGCATGGCCCTTTCCTTTGCACGGACATATTATAGTGATGGGAGCGGCGGCCTCGGAGGCGCAGTCAGGAAGGGGGGAATGGGATAAATATTCGGTTTGCTCCAAACATTTATTCAAAACATACAATCTGCCATCCCAGCTTGTATAAATCATACAGAGGCGGAGGGAAAGAGGAACAGCAGCCCCTGGATTCTGGAGACACAAAGATGTATAAGATGTATGCCTGCCATGAATTACCTGCCGAAGATGTAATGTAGGGGGAGGGGGCGTACATTCTTTTCCCAAGTTGGGGGTCTTGTAACCTTCTGATGTGCTCATTGGTGAGAATTAAGACTCCACTTTTATGTCTCGTAGACTTTACAATGTCCATTTGTTTAATCTATAGTGTAGCTTCACAGGCTGTTACACTGTTCAGGAGCACCCCCCTACTGTGAGATTACATCAGGCAGAGGGGGCTGAGGAAGCCGTGGGAGGGAAGACAGTGTAACAGCGTGTGTGATGCTACAGCACAGAGGGTCTTTAGGAACATCCCCAGAGCCCTTCAGACTCATTAGCATAATTATAAAAGTTGAGGCTGTGGATAACAAATATAAGAAGATACCACAGTCCTGGTGCCTGGATCTATATCCCTGGTTTATCAGGATGGATTTTGATGGTAGTTTAACCTTGACACATCAGAAGTTAAAAAGTAAAATAATTTTTTTTTCAGCACAGGCGGTCCCACCCCTATTAAGAACACCCGACTTACATACGACCCCTAGTTACAAATGGACCACTGGAAATTAGTAATTTACTGTACTTTAGCCTCAGGTACTTAATCAGCTGTAACAGTTATCACAGCGTCTGTAATGAAGCTTTATTGTTAATCCTGGTTCTTATCACAACCCAAAATTTTTAAAATCCATTTGTCACAGATGATAAAATATACAATGATAAAATATACAGTTCCGACTTACATACAAATTCAACTTAAGAACAGACCTACAGAACCGATCTTATACGTAAACCTGGGGACTGCCTGTATACAGGAAAATTTGGAAAAATATCTCTCCCCTGGGCTGGGCGGACATGAAATGATGATGTTACAGGTTTTGTAAATCTAGTGGCTGAGCCAATCACTGGCCTCCATGATCATTCGAAAGTGACATTTAGGGCCCATGCACACAAAAGTATGGGGGGCGTATATACGGCTGCATATATGTCCCCCAGAGTTGTCTATGGCGCGGGGCTTGGTACGGGCTCTTTCTTTTGGCCACAAGCACCACGTGCGCCACTAATTTTATGGGAGGGGCGAGGAGCAGCGCCCACTTCTCCTCTCCTGCGCGCCCTAAGGCCAGTGACTTGCTCAGCCTATGGATATCCTGCACGATAGAGGTTTTGCAGTTGAGGTGTACTGTGTGGATGTACTCTCATTATTGTATGTATGTATTACTATTAATGGGCTTATTACCTGCTAATTGTATATAATAACCTCCTATGTCCCCACACATACATATATATAGGTTAATGGCCGCAGATATTCCCTATGGATACACTGTATTTGTTCTATTTTGTATGAGGCTCCCTCTTCTGGCTGTCAGGAGAACTGCATATGCTGCGTATATTGCAGCTTCTCCACTGCTGCTCTCATGGTTGTGTGATCCTTCTCAATCACTAATTATCAACTCATTTAAAGGAAATCTCCCATCTTGAAGGGATTGCCTGGCATTTTGTGCTTTTCATCTGACGATGTATCTCTGTTTCACAGCGCCAATATTTTACAAGTTTCATGCACTTCTGCAAATTGGGATGCATGGTTATTCCTTCAGGGAGGCCAGAGTGAAAAAGAGTCATAAAAAGTTACAAACAAAATAGGAAATTCAATAACATGGTCAGATGACACAATAGCGGTGAGTCCCTATTCACAAGATGACAATCTATGAGGATGCTGCAGTTTAATAGCAATGGTCATCAAATGGGTTGTACCAATTATAATTGTGATCCCTTATCCACCACAGGATCGGAGGACACCACATCAGCCCAGCATGCATTCAATATAGAGAATGTCAGAAATTGTGAGCACAAGCGCTCGGGTATCTTTCTTTAAAAGTTATTGCACGTAAGGGCAATTTCACATTAGGTTGAAGTTCAGCTTCAGTTGCGCATCTGTTGTGGTTTTCTTCGTTTTTTCTCTCTTTTCCTGAGTTTTCTAAGTTTTCTTTTTTGCGGACCTGTAGCCTTCATGTTGTCCGAGATCCGCATCGGAGAAAAAATAGGACGTTTCATCTTTTTTTCCACGGACAATGGATGAGTGAAATAAGAAGCCAATATGAAAACACCCATGAAATCAATGGCTTTGTAAGGCTTCCTGTGAAATCACTCACGCCAATGTGAAAGAGCCTAGTGTCGCAGTGAGTGAGAGAGGCGGCGGGTCACAACGTACCGCTAGGGTCCGTTCCAGAGAAACGCATGTGAAACGCAGGCTTATCAATCGCATGCGTTTCTCTGGAAACGCATGTGCGTTCGGGCCGAGGACCGTCCCCTGTGCGCTAGTGTCGCGTTATGAATGGACGCCTAGCAGTACGTGTGACCGCGGCCAGAAGGAGAAACTATTGTGGTGATCGTTTGTGTTATGTCCAATCTGTTTATCTATCTTGATAAGGGATAACAGTCAAATTTTGGGCAACAAAGGTGTTAAAAAACTGGCTGCTTTCTTCCAAAAACTGAACCACAGCGGACGATGAATTGTGCGGGATCGCAACTCAGCTGATAGAGATGAATGGAGCTGAGCTGCAGTACCGGCACAGACCATAGTCAGGTGTGGCGCTGTTTTTGAAAACAAGCAGCCATCATTTTCTACCTTTGAGTGCACATGGCAGCACCACAGACCACAGATACAAGGGGAACGTGCGCACATCTGGTCACGGATCTGATTTCTGGGCGTATCCATTCCTAGGTACAATCTTTCCTGGCTGTATATATACCGACCTTGTGCTTGGTACATGAGCCCTCCTGTCGGCCAGGGGGTGCGCGGGGAGACTAGAGGAAGGGCTGTGAGGTTGTAAAATGACAGATTCTATGCGATTAGGCATCTGGGTGCGCAGTTTGATGGCTCCTATGGGCAATGTAATGGCGCTCATCGCGTTGTCACCCAGCATCTGATGCCATATAAAAGACCGATGGGATATTAAGGGACTTCACACAAAGAGAAAACTCCCATGAAATCCTGCCAATCACTAAATCAAACTATATCCCTCCGGTCACTATTCAACCCCCCCCCCCCCCATAAACTGACTTCTAAGCTATTATCGCCAGCAACGATTAACATGCAATGAAAGACACCGAATAGTTAATTATTCATGCCCCTCTCTAATATTGATACCTAATGTCAGGACCACATAACACCGTTGGCAGCGCGAACCGGAAACCGATTTGGCTGTAAATAGACCGAGGCTTCGTACACCGGGAACGTGACGAATATTTTATTCATTATTAGTATTAATTTTATTATTATTTTTTACTTTTAATCTTTTATAAGCAGAATGTCTTTTAAGATTCACATCTTTCAAATTGCATCAGGTTTGGGTTCTGTGATATATAGAACCGGAGATAAAGAAGTGTGAGCTCCAATTCTGCCTGTTTTTGTAACTGCCTGTATCTCCGGATTTATAGACACACACATCCCATAGCCCTAAGATGACATTTTTATCTTTAATATGACACCAGCAGCATCTGAAGTGACCCTTCCCTGCAGGGACTGACTAGGTAAATGGCTGAGTTATACATAGAATGGGAATTCTAGAAAGGACATTTCATCCCCTGATTTTACACTCGGCCCAAATATCTGCAGCGTAATACAGTAGATAAGATTTTAAAAAAAGTGATGTGACTATGGATTTTCTCCCCTGCAGAAAATAAAATAATGATCACGTTCCTTCCTGTGCGTCCTGGCGTATTTGGCATGCATATTCTTACATTGAGGTCTATGGGAGAGTGAAAATCTTCATCAATGGGGCTTATTACTAAGGGTCCGCGGTTCACATTTCCGTGAGGTTTCCAACGTTTTCGGGATCGAGCTGCAGGGACAGGTATTAGCAGGCAATGTGTTGCACGCGATCGATTTTGGCGCAATCGTGCCGGCTTTCATGTGACACAAATCGGGGGGGGGATAGGATTTGTTGCCTGTCGGACGATCCGACTGATTCGGACTAAGTGCAAGATTTAACTTAAAATTGTGTCACACTTTCAGCATTGGGAAGAGAAGGTGAACTCCGGCGGACCTGAGCGGGGAAGCGAACCTGCGGATATGGGCGCACGACTTAGTGAATTGCTGCACAGGGCATTATCATCCGACAATGCACTTTCGGAACTCTCGGACGGGTTAGTTAGAGGTCTGAGAAAAAAAGAAAAAAAGGCATACGGAAAATCCACCTAAAAACCCTAAAAACACAACAATAAATCGGCACAAGCTGCGCACAGATCAGCGAGTATTGGAGGCTGTTTTTGTGTGGAGCCTGAGCTGTCAGTATCTTGTTGTAGGTGGTGTTAGTTATTGTTATTCTGTATTATGGTGGCTCTAATACATACACTTAGTCTCCGCCAGCGCCGCTCGCGCCGCAGTATTATAGATGTCTCCATCGCAGGACGCTAGAATATGAGTCTCCGCTCAGCAAATAGAATCATTTGCAGTTAGTTGTAGGGACGTCGCTGTAAATGAATTGCTGTTAGTTTTCTGGCTGATCCGTTCTCTGGAATATAAATGACGCCGGTACTGAGCGGATCTCTTACCTCAGCAGTTCTCCATCCTCGCACCTCCAGGCCGTCTTCATTACCACCCGGATGCGCTAGGAGGATTCTCCATCATTCCCCGTAGCTGTAATATACTCATCATCCTAATACTTCGATGTGCGCGTGAGGCTGGGGTCTCACATCACTTTACATAAACGCAGTGTGAACACAGCCTGAGCCCTCCTGCACATGACTGTAAGGTGGGGGGGCAGTGAAGTGGCGGATATTTTCCGGGGGTTCACGAAGCTGTGCAAAATATAGGACATGTCCTATATTTTGACCAAATACACAGCGGCATGTATGGAGAGGGGAGGGGAGAGGAGCGCTACCTCTCCTTCCTGGTCGTGTGCCCATCGGAGAGTACCACTCTTATGGCATGGGGCCTTCCCACGTGGCTTTTTCGCTGCGTTTTTAACGCATCCAAAACTAAAGTGGAGGGTTTTTGGCCAAAACGCATATACATTTGCAATGAAACGCATGTGTTTTTAGGCAGACCGCCCCTTCCACTTGCTTTTGAATGCGTTAAAAAACGCAACGAAAATGCCACATGGGAAGGCGCCCTCAATAGATACCGTCACACAACATGTTCCGTTCTCAGGTCACAAAACCGTGGTCCATTTTTATTCCGCTATCATGCCTCAGTTCGTGTCATCGAAATTCCGTGTCCCATTTTCCCCAAAAAAAAGAGTCACTCCTGATCGCATGTGTTTCAGTGGTAATGTGCAGCTATGGGCCATAGCCCTCCTGTGTTAGTTTGAATTGCATTACAAAGCACAGTGACGCACAATGGGGCAGATTTATCCGCAGTCTGAAAGTCAGAATATTTCCATTGCCCATGGCAACCAATCACAGCTCAGCTTTCATTTCACAGTGCTCATGAATATTTTAAAGGGGAGCTGTGATTGGTTGCCAGGGCAATTGGAATATTCTGACTTTCAGACTGCTTGATAAATCTGCCCAAGTGTGGAACATTTTCCATGCAGAACCTAAGGGCGCGCTCACACGTCGCGTTTTGTCCTGCGTTTTCATTGCGTTTGAAACGCATTACAACAGCTGAGGAGAGTGATTTTAATTACATTACTGTTAATTTGTTAACGCATGATATTACGTTAACACACAGTTAACACCTGAGTTAACACCACGTTTACATGCGTTTTGTAAATGCAAATGTAACAGTAATGTAACACAATGAAAATGCACCCAAAACGCAACGTGGACGTGGCTGATCTATAGTGTGTCAGGCGTGTGCATATGACACCAGTGTATACATAAGTACCAAGTATTCTAGTTTTTTTCTGGGTGTTATAAAGGTTTTTTACATCACAAATGAAACATTTATCTTTTTTATCCACTTGTAGCAAGTGGCAGCAAGGGGCACAGAAGAAATCTGAAGTTTAGGGAAATCTGTATCATCTGAGCTTTCTGGCAGTTGGCACAACGTGCGTTTTGTGTGGTAGGTGAGTGGTTTGCAGAGCGTGCATGTGAACCTTAGTCTGGCGCACAGCGTTCTTCAGATTCACCAAAACACCTAAGCCGGAGTAGGAAATGGTTGAGACTTTTACAAGTAGTCTTAAAGGGGTTTCCAAGTTTATTAACAGGCAGAACGAAAGGCACATACGTTATACTCTCCAGGGCCCCCGCATGTCAAGCAACAGATCAGTCCCCGACTTCAGTGGATCAATTCAGCATTTAATTAGTTAAAAAACGTATATATTGTTTTATACATTATATATTATATTATGCAGGGAAAGCAGATGACGTGTTTTTATACATGGGGTTACGGGTAGAATAATGGGATATAATATATCTAGGATGTCCTCGCGAGCGCTGTTACTGCCTGCCACCAATAGAGGGCAGGCTGACTGCAGGAATGGCCTGTGTATTGCAGCTGGTAGCGTGTTTGCGCCCTGAGATCTGTTATGCAGTGTGTTATTTTACTCCCGCCACCCATCGTGGCTCTGGCACCACTTCTTCTGTCTTGTGCCAGGTTGGCTGGCTCCGCTTTATGCGCATTTTCCATGTTTATAGGCAGGTAGACAAAACTAACTAGAGACAGGATTAGGAGCCGTTAAAGGGCCGGCAAGTTATGGATGTCACAAAAATCTGTGCTTTTCAATGAAGCAAAGAATCCAAAATGCACCAGACTTTGGTCTGGGGCATCCGACATGAAGGGGTTGTCCGGTGAAGTTAAGTTAGGCCCCATGGACAGGACAGAGTCCAATCTGGTGGTCTGTGGTTCTCCAGTGATGGATCATGAGAACGGGGGTCAGTTGTACCCCAGATAAATAGAGCAGACAGTGTGCATGCGCCGGCTGTTGGCTGGTTCGGTTCTATGGACGTACGGTGCCGGTCAGTAGTATAGTAGTATCTTCTTGACATAGGGGCCAGTAGTTTATAGTAGTTATTAGTCCTGTACCTCTGGGGCAGTCTTATCGTCGTTATCTTTTGTCCATCGGGGGCAGTCACTTATCGTCGTGATCTTCTGTACCACGGGGGCAGCTTACTCGTAAGTTCTATCTTGTACACTCGGGGGGCTAGTATTAATTACGTAGTTATCTGTGTAATAGGGGCAGTATTCTAGTAGGTGTATTTCTATGTACATAGGGGCGTATATAGTAGTATTCTCCTGTTACTAGGGGGGGCCGTATCAAATAGTAGTTATCTCTGTAATAGGGGGCACGTACTTTACGTTATATCTTGATCTAGGGGGCAGTAGTTTAGGTAGTTATATTCCTGTACATAGGGGGCCGTCTGTATTGTAGTATATTCTTTGTACCCTTAGGGGGCAGGATTATAGTCGTTCTATTTGTTACATAGGGGGGCCGTCTATCGTCGTTATATTCTTGTCCATCGGGGGCAGGATTCTCGTAGTTGTCGCTGGTACGCTAGGGGGCCGTATCTCGAGTTCTGGGTTGCCGCCCCCGCCGTCGGTGGGCCCCAGCAACCTCCGTCGGTTCCGTGCCGGCTCCACTCCACCCAGGTTTCTTTCCCACTGTCCCACGCTGCCCCCGATGTCCCGGGCGGACGGGCATGGCTCCCACGTGAGTGGCCACCTGCCCCAGCGCTTGCCGGTACGGTTCGGGAGTCGCCCCCTCGTCTTCTCTCCTCGCTCAGTCCTCTGTGCCGGTTTAAATACCCCCTTGTGGTGGGACCTGGAACCGTTCCGGTGCTGTCCCCGGCCCCCGCCTAATACACCCCGGGATCGACTGTAAGGTGCGAGGGGGCGGGCCGACCAGGGGAGGCCCGCCGGGGGAGGGCGAGGCTGGGGGGCGGCCGGATACCCCGCTGCCGCCGGGCCAGCGGGGCGGGCCGGAGGGGCCGGCCGCGGGGGAGGCGGGCGGCGCACTAAGCGACGCGAGATGCTCCCCGTTTAGTGTGTCAGGACTGAGGCCACGGACAGTAGCTACTACCCACACCTCCGCTCCTGTTTCGCGTTCCCGGCCTTTGGGCCTCCGGGTCTCTGATTCAGCTCCAAAAGTTTTCTCAGAACCCCGCCTTTTTTCCTCTCTCTCCCTTTCTTGGTTTTGCACTTGTTCTCTGGCCCCGTCCGGCATTGCCCTGCTAGACCCCCGAGTGACCCTCCTTGTTCTGTTGCATCTGCCTGCCGGGTTGGTGTCCTGGTATGGTTGGGGGTTGCTCCTTTAATCTGTTCCTTATCCGGTTTTACGTTTTCTGGCCAGTGCGCCCACTACTGCACGGCGCTAGTGCACCTGTATCGATACTGCCCCTTGGTAGTTTGCCTTCATGTGCGTGTATGTTGTAGTGGCGGCCCGTGCTCGACTGCGTTAAAGCAAGTGGTTTTGTGTATTATTTCATCAGGTTTGCTCGGGTGCCCCCCGCCATCGCCCTACCTTTGCTTTGGAGCCTGTGTGTGCAGAGGTTTTGTCAGAGACAGGATTGGGGCGATCAAAGCATGCCCAGTTTGGGTTCTGGTGATACCAAGGAAACACCATTCTGCATGCTTCTCAAAGTGGGTCGTGTTGCCAAATGGGAAGGTTTTTTTTTAAATGTCTACCGTGTCTTGTGAATGTTATGTTTTTGGTACTACAGTAACTGTGATTTGGGTATGAGTGGTTCTTCTTGGTTTTGGGTGTACGAAGCGTTACGGTTTGCCTTCTACTCCGCGCGGCTCTTTACGCAATGATCTGCGGGTATAGCCTCTTGTGTCCAAGTCTTTGTTCCTTTTTTTGTACTGTACGGCCTCTCTCCCCGGCATGTCTGGATCGAGTGTAGCAGGATCGTTATGCCTCAGGAATCCCCCCATTGGGAGGTTTTGACCGTGTGGTACGGTGGACCACTGGTGGCATGCTATAGCGTATTGCCCGCAGTGGGGTTGGCGAATGAGTTTAGTTTGTACTGTTTATTTGGCTGTCCCAGTCAAGCCATAATGTCCAAAAGGGATTGGCCCGACATGGTGTGAGAACGATCCTAATGCACGGTTGAGGAAGTTGACGTTTCGGTAAGTGCCCCAGTTGGGTTGACTGTCTCCTGGTCGATTTCCGACCAGGGCAGTCATCCATTAAGCGTCCTAAAGCCATCCAATGGGGACGTGTGCAGGGGTATACAAGCAGAAGACAGCTTCTCTCCTCCCTCGGATGCATGTTAAATTTGCTAATGCGGGGAACGGCGGCCCCATTGGGCCGCCGAGCTTTGACCATGTAATCAATGTTGTTAAAGGTAACACTTATTCGATCTGCAAGAAAGTCCATGCATCCATCCATAATCGTGTAGTGTCCACTATAAGTACTGTTTTTTTGCAGAGGTATTTTAGTGTGTCAATCTGCCTGCTGTGTGGATGGCTATGAGGCAGTTCCCTCACGGGAGCCACTGTTCGCGCGTGTACTGCCCCCTATGTACAAGAATATAACTACTATAATACTGCCCCCTATGTACAAGAATATAACTACTATAATACTGCCTCCTATATACAGGGATATAACTACTATAATACTGCCCCCTATGTACAGGAATATAACTACTATAATACTGCCCCCTATGTACAAGAATATAACTACTATAATACTGCCCCTATCTATGTAAGAGTATATAACTACTATAATACTGCCCCCTATTGTACAAGATAGATAACTACTATAATACTGCCCCTATGTAAATAATATCACTACTAAATACTGCCCCTATGCTACAAGAATATAACTACTATAATACTGCCTCTATGTACAAGAATATAACTACTATAATACTACCCCCTATGTAAAATTATAAGCTACATATATACTGGCCCCCTATTCACAATATAACTACTATAATGCACATGAAAACTATTTTGAAAATCAGTCACCCCTCTAGAATCCTCATGTGGTCGAAGAACGACAGGTTGCACGGAAGCCTGGGTCCAGTCCGACTTTGGGCCGCCACTCGGGCACAATGGAGGTTGAAGAAAACGAGTAGGTGGGCTCCAGCAACATAGTAGGACTCCGTGAAAGGAATAAATCCCAAAAGGTTTTTCACAATGTAAAAAGCTTGCACAATGCAAGGGAGACAGGCATGGATACACCTGAACGTGACACATGAACAGAGCTTGCGGTAACGCGTTTCGGACCTGTAGCCAACTAGTCCTTACTCAATCCCTAGCTCAGGTAATCTGTGACAGGTTTAAATAACACCATGTGGTGGACCTGGGACAGGTTTCCGGTGATGTCACGGCCAACGCCCCTACACAAACACGGGATAGACCTGTAGGTAGCAGGGAGGAAAGAAAGGGGAGGAAAAGAAGGGAGGAGGAGAGGACGGGGAGTAAAAGGGAACAAGATAGCAGGGAAAAGAGGGAGGGAGGGGGAGGAAAGGGGGGAGGAGGGAGGAGAAATGATGTAATGATCCCCGTATAGTGTTAATAAGTGTACATTAGTAAAAATACATAATAGTCCTGTTGATTTCAACTTTGGGAATACGGTATCTAGATTTCAGAATCCAAAAAGCTTCTCTAAGGAACAAACGCCTTTTCCAATCACCTCCTCTTCTTGGTTTTGAAACTTGTTCTATGGCCGTCCTGTCATGCATGCATAGAACCAGAGTGACATCCCTTGTTAAGTGTTCTCGATTGCCTGACGGTTGCGGTACTTCTATGGTGCGGGGGTTTGCTCCTGTACTATGTTCACTTATACGGTCTTTAAGTTTTCTGGCATGCAGCCACACATACTGCAAGGAGCATAGTGAACAATGTATAAGATAAAGTACATTGGTATTTTCGCAATCATGTTGCGATTGTATGTTGTAGTGGGCGGCCCGTGCTAGTTGAAGTAAAAGAAGTGGTTTTGTGTATATATTTACATAGGTTGCATCGGTGCCCCCGCAAACAATAGCTACCTTTGATTTGGAGAATGAAGACTGAAGAAAACGAAATTGGTGGGCTCCAGCAACATGGAAGTGTGTAAGACTCCGTTGAATGTATAAAAATCCAAAAGGTTTATTTCGACAATATAAAAAGCTTGCACAGTGCAAGGGAGACAGGCATGGATACACTAAAGACGTGACACATAGACAGAGCTTGCGGTAACGCGTTTCGGACTGTAGCCAACTAGTCCTTACTCATACCTAGCTCAGGTAATCTGTGACAGGTTTAAATAACACCATGTGGTGAACCTGAAACAGGTTTCCGGTGATGTCACAGCCAACGCCCCTAACACAAACACGGGATAGACCTGTGAGGTAAGCAAGGGGAGGGAAAGGAAAAAAGGGGGAAGGGAGGGGGAAGAGGGGAAAAGAGAGGAAAGAGGAAAAGCGAGGGGGGGGAGGGAAAGGAGGGAAAGGGGGGGGGGGAGAAATGATATGATAATTACAGTCTGATATACGGTGAACTGTACATTAGTAAAAATACATGAGATCCTGTTTGGAGTTCAAACCTTTGGGAATACGGGTGTCTAGATTCAGAATCCAAAAGGCTTCCCTAAGAAACAACGCTTTTTTCCAATCGCCTCCTCTTCTTGGTTTTGAAACTTGTTCTATGGCTGTTACACGCATACCATGCATAGATCCAGAGTGGACCTCCTTGTAGTGTTTGGAGATGCCTGACAAGTTACGTGTGCTGGCTATGGTGCGGGGGTTGGCTCCTGTAATATGTTCACTTATACGGTCTTTAAGTTTTCTGGCAGTACAGCCAACGTATTGCAAGGAGCATAGTGAGCAATGTATAAGATAAATGACATTGGTGGTTTCGCAATTCATGTACGATTGTATATTGTAGTGGCAGCCTGTACTGGCTGAAGTAAAAGAAGTGGTTTTGTGTATATATTTACATAAATTGCATCGGCTGCCCCCGCAACAGTAGCTGCCTTTGGTTTGGAGCCAGTGATGTTGGAAAGGTTTATCTGAAAAGGTGTTGGGAGATAAGAGATTACCCAGTGTTTGGGCTTTGGTAGATACAAAAGAAACACCATGCTGCAAAATGCTTCTCAGAGTGGGCTCATGTTCCAAAATGGGAAGGTGTTTTTTGATAATATCCGTAATTTTGTGAAACTGATTGTTGTATTTGGTGCTAAAGGTAACTATAGATTTAGTATGAGTGTTGTTCTTCTGTTTGGGTGTGAGATAAAAATTACGTGTTTTACTCTCTACTATCCTGCGTGCTCTTTTGCATGATCTACGGGTATAGCCTCTTTGTGTAAGTCTTTGTTCTACTGTACGGCTCTCCTGGACATAATCTAGATCAAGTGTGCATGATCGTTTAGCCCTCAGGAATTCCCCAATTGGGAGGTTCCTAACTGTATGGCTAGGGTGACAGCTAGTAGCATGCAATAGAGTGTTACCCGCAGTGGGTTTGCGGAAGAGTTTGGTTTGTACTGTGTTAGTGTAGCTGTCGCCAGTAAGCATAATGTCCAAGAAGGGCATATGAACAGGATGATGTGAAAATGTGAACTGTAAGTTGAGGGAATTACAGTTTAGATAAGTAACAAAATTGTTGACTGTCTCCTGGTCGGAATTCCAGACCAGGAGACAGTCATCAATGTAACGGCCGTACCATGCGATAGACGCATGAAAAGGGTTGTCAAGCGAGAAGAGATATGTTTCCTCCCAATATGCCATGTATAAATTTGCTAGTGACGGGGAAAATGCGGCCCCCATGGGGCAGCCGAGTTTTTTTTTTTTTTTTTTGGTGAAACTGAGAAGCAGGATTCTACTCCTCATAACCCTCCTGCCATGACCAATAACACTGGCAAAGAATTTTTTGATCAAGGACTCCCATTTGAAGAACAAGCTCTTCTACTCAACTTAATATCGGATGACACCCAAGACACCCTGGACAATCCTTTTCCTTTTTCAGACACCTCCAAAATCTTGAACACAAAAAACCCCACCTTCTACCCCATCCATGCCAGATCCACTGAGATGGACATCTTTCAAGATCAGGTTGAACGAGAACTTAAAGCATTGCAGGACTTATCCTCTTTATCAGCAAATAATTCAAATCTGACCACAAGAGAACGAAAAGCCATTACCCAACTGCGGAACAATCCACATATATATATACGACCGTCAGATAAGGGGGGTTCCGTAGTGGTCCTTGACAAAGGACTATACAAAAACGAAATTGAAAAAATGTTAAATGACCCGAATGTATATAATAGGCTGAGTTCAGACCCAACAGGAAACATTATCACCAAACTTAAACCTCTGTTACAAGAGGGTGTCCACTTGGGCATCTTTGATAGTCATATGGCCCAGTACTTGCTCCCTCCCAATCCTGTTACCCCATCCTTTTATGCCCTACCTAAAACACACAAAGATAAGTTCCCTCCACCTTTTAGACCCATCGTGTCCAGCACTGATTCATTAACCGAACGACTCAGTGCTTGGCTTGACAAATTACTTCAGCCTCTAGTGTCCCGTCTTCCTGGCTTCCTTCAAGACTCGAAAGCTGTCCTCAACATTATGAATCATTTCTCATGGCATTCTTCTCACAGCTGGCTCACCTGTGATGTAACCGCTCTCTACACGTCTATTCCACACAGCAAGGCATATACAGCACTAAAATACCATCTGCAGAAATACAGTAACTACAGTGACATCTTACAAGACTACATCATCATGGTACTCTCCTTTCTGCTATCTAACAGGTGTACATTAGTAAAAATACATAAGATCCTGTTTAGAGTTCAGACCTTTGGGAATACGGGTATCTAGATTCAGAATCCAAAAAGCTTCTCTAAGGAACAACGCCTTTTTCCAATCACCTCCTCTTCTTGGTTTTGAAACTTGTTCTATGGCCGTTACCCGCATGCCATGCATAGAACCAGAGTGAACATCCTTGTAATGTTTCGATATGCCTGACAGGTTGCGTGTACTGGCTATGGTGCGGGGGTTTGCTCCTGTAATATGTTCACTTATACGGTCTTTAAGTTTTCTGGCAGTACAGCCAACATACTGCAAGGAGCATAGTGGACAATGTATAAGATAAATGACATTGGTAGTTTCGCAATTCATGTGCGATTGTATGTTGTAGTGGCGGCCCGTGCTAGCTGAAGTAAAAGAAGTGGTTTTGTGTATATATTTACATAGGTTGCATCGGGTGCCCCCGCAACAATAGCTACCTTTGGTTTGGAGCCAATGTTGTTGAAGAGGTTTGTCAGAGAAGGTATTGGGAGATAAGAGATTGCCCAGAGTTTGGGCTCTGGTGGATACAAAGGAAACACCATTCTGCAAAATGCTTCTCAAAGTGGGCTCGTGTTCCAAAATGGGAAGGTGTTTTTTTATAATGTCCGTAATTTTGTGAAACTGGTTATTGTATTTGGTACTAAAGGTAACTGTAGATTTGGTATGAGTGTTATTCTTCTGTTTGGGTGTAAGATAGAAGTTACGTGTTTTACCTTCTACTATCCTGCGGGCTTTTTTACATGATCTGCGGGTATAGCCTCTTTGTGTAAGTCTTTGTTCTACTGTACGGCTCTCCCGGACATAGTCTGGATCGAGTGTACAGGATCGTTTAGCCCTCAGGAATTCCCCAATTGGGAGGTTCTTGACCGTGTGGCTAGGGTGACAGCTGGTGGCATGCAATAGAGTATTGCCCGCAGTGGGTTTGCGAAAGAGTTTAGTTTGTACTGTATTATTATGGCTGTCACCAGTAAGCATAATGTCCAAAAAGGGCATATGGACAGAATGGTGTGAGAAAGTAAACTGCAGGTTGAGAGAGTTACAGTTTAGGTAAGTGACAAAGTTGTTGACTGTCTCCTGGTCGGATTTCCAGACCAGGAGACAGTCATCAATATAACGGCCATACCATGCAATGGACGTGTGAAAGGGGTTGTCAAGCGAGAAGAGATATATTTCCTCCCAATAGGCCATGTATAAATTTGCTAATGACGGGGAAAACGCGGCCCCCATGGGGCAGCCGAGTTTTTGAATGTAATAAATGTTGTTAAAGGTAAAAAAATTATTCGATAGCAAAAAAGAAAGTACCATGATAATATAATCTTGTAGGATGTCACTATAATTACTGTATTTTTGCAGATGGTATTTTAGTGCTGTATATGCCTTGCTGTGTGGAATGGACGTATAAAGAGCAGTTACATCACAGGTGAGCCAGCTGTAGGAAGAGTGCCATGGAAAATGATTCATAATGTTAAGGACAACTTTGGAGTCCTGAAGGAAGCCAGGGAGACGAAAACTAAAGGCTGAAGTAGTTTATCGAGCCAAGCACTGAGTCGTTCGGTTAGTGAATCAGTGCTGGACACAATGGGTCTAAAAGGTGGAGGGAACTTTTCCTTATGTGTTTTCGGTAAGGCGTAGAAGGATGGGGTAACAGGATTGAGAGGAAGCAAGTACTGGGCCATATGATTGTCAAAAATGCCCAGGTGTGGCATGCAATAGAGTATTGCCCGCAGTGGGTTTGCGAAAGAGTTTAGTTTGTACTGTATTATTATGGCTATCACCAGTAAGCATAATGTCCAAAAAGGGCATATGGACAGAATGGTGTGAGAAAGTAAACTGCAGGTTGAGAGAGTTACAGTTTAGGTAAGTGACAAAGTTGTTGACTGTCTCCTGGTCGGATTTCCAGACCAGGAGACAGTCATCAATATAACGGCCATACCATGCAATGGACGTGTGAAAGGGGTTATCAAGCGAGAAGAGATATATTTCCTCCCAATAGGCCATGTATAAATTTGCTAATGACGGGGAAAACGCGGCCCCCATGGGGCAGCCGAGTTTTTGAATGTAATAAATGTTGTTAAAGGTAAAAAAATTATTCGATAGCAAAAAAGAAAGTACCATGATAATATAATCTTGTAGGATGTCACTATAATTACTGTATTTTTGCAGATGGTATTTTAGTGCTGTATATGCCTTGCTGTGTGGAATGGACGTATAGAGAGCAGTTACATCACAGGTGAGCCAACTGTAGGAAGAGTGCCATGGAAAATGATTCATAATGTTAAGGACAACTTTGGAGTCCTGAAGGAAGCCAGGGAGACGAAAAACTAAGGGCTGAAGTAGTTTATCGAGCCAAGCACTGAGTCGTTCAGTTAGTGAATCAGTGCTGGACACAATGGGTCTAAAAGGTGGAGGGAACTTTTCCTTGTGTGTTTTCGGTAAGGCGTAGAAGGATGGGGTAACAGGATTGAGAGGAAGCAAGTACTGGGCCATATGATTGTCAAAAATGCCCAGGTGGACACCCTCTTGTAACAAAGATTTAAGTTTAGTGATGGTGTTCCCTGTTGGGTCTGAACTCAGCCTATTGTACACACTAGAGTCATTTAACATTTTTTCAATTTCGTTTTTATATAGTCCTTTGTCAAGGACCACTACGGAACCCCCCTTGTCTGACGGTCGTATATATATATGTGGATTGTTCCGCAGTTGGGTAATGGCTCTTCGTTCTCTTGTGGTCAAATTCGAATTGTTTGCTGAAAAAGTGGATGAGTCCTGCAGTGCCTTTAGTTCTCGTTCTACTTGGTCTTGAAAGATGTCCATCTCGGTGGATCTAGCGTGGATAGGATAGAAGGTAGGGTTTTTGGTGTTCAAGATTTTGGAGGTGTCCGAAAAAGGAAACTCTGGGCAATCTCTTATCTCCCAATACCTTCTCTGACAAACCTCCTCAACAACATTGGCTCCAAACCAAAGGTAGCTATTGTTGCGGGGGTACCCGATGTAACCTATGTAAATATATACACAAAACCACTTCTTTTACCTCAGCTAGCACGGGCCGCCACTACAACATACAATCGCACATGAATTGCGAAACTACCAATGTCATTTATCTTATACATTGTCCACTATGTTCCTTGCAGTATGTTGGCTGCACTGCCAGAAAACTTAAAGATCGTATAAGTGAACATATTACAGGAGCAAACCCCCGCACCATAGCCAGTACACGCAACTTGTCAGGCATATCGAAACATTATAAGGATGTTCACTCTGGTTCTATGCATGGCATGCGGGTAACGGCCATAGAAAATTTTCAAACCAGAAAGGAGGTGATTGGGACAGGCGTTGTTTCCTTATGCGAAGCTTTTTGGATTCTGAATCTAGATACCCGTATTCCCAAAGGTCTGAACTCTAAACAGGATCTTATGTATTTTTACTAATGTATACCTTATTACACATTATACGGGGATCATTACATCATTTCTCTTCCCTCCTCCCCCCTCTTCCTTCCCCTCCTTCCCTCCCCTCTTTTCCCTGCTTCATCTTGTTCCCTTTTCCTCCCCCGTCCTCTTCCCTCCTCCCCTCCTTTTCCTCCCCTTTCTTCTCCTCCCCCTGCTCACCTTACAGGTCTATCCCGTGTTTGTGTTAGGGGCGTTGGCCGTGACATCACCGGAAACCTGTCCCAGGTCCACCACATGGTGTTATTTAAACCTGTCACAGATTACCTGAGCTAGGTATGAGTAAGGACTAGTTGGCTACAGTCCGAAACGCGTTACCGCAAGCTCTGTTCATGTGTCACGTTCACGGTGTATCCATGCCTGTCTCCCTTGCATTGTGCAAGCTTTTTACATTGTTGAAATAAACCTTTTTGGATTTTATTCTTTCCACGGAGTCCTACTTATGTTGCTGGAGCCCACCTACTTCGTTTTCTTCAATCTCCATTGTGCCCGAGTGGCGGTCCAAAGTCCGGACTGGACCCAGGCTTCCGTGCAACCTGTCGTTCTTCGACCACATGAGGATTACTAGAGGGGTGAGCTGATTTTTAAAATATCTTTTCATGTGCTATATATTGACTTGCAGTCTCCGGACACCTGAATTTCTCTGCTCCCCTTACAACGCAGTACACACATATGTGAATCCACTCTCCTGAACTGCTACATGCGTTTGACGTCCTCAGGTCACTAAACGTACTGAGTCTTTTTCTTGCTTCCACACATTTTTTCTATAAGAACGACAGTCCAATTTTTTTACCTAGCATGGATACACCGTCTTCCCAACCCCCTTTCACTGTATATACATCCACGCTGGATAACCCCGACCGCCGTCACAAGGCGCAAGAAGTTTTCTCCCAAACTAACCGCAGTGATGATTCAGAATTGCAATTCCGCACCTTGTCTAACAAGTTGGAAAACCTTTTGATTAATCAGATGAAACTCTGGTGGGATTCCACTACTCTCCAAACATACCTAGAAAAACAAATGATCCCGAGGGGACTGCGAATCAAAAAGTTCCCCTCTACCGAACAGAGCAATTCATTTGAATCAAAATGGAATGAACTACTATCAGAATGTTCTTTCAAACTTATGAAATTAATTGTCCAGGACGAACAAGAACGACTATCATTACTTGAGAATGAGATTGCGTCTATACAGACCCAAATACAACAATTTGAATCCTGTAACAATTATTCAGAGTTACAGAGAAAAACGCAAGAGCGCCTTGACTCGCTTGAAAGCACCATCATGCAAACGAAGAAAGAAAAGCTCACAAGAGACCTAGACGACTATGCCACCAATCAGGTATATATCAAGTCGTCTCAGTCCAGATATAAGTCTATTCTGCGTAAACGCAATAAGCGTTATAAATCTAAGAGTAAGGTGACCTTCTCGTCGTCAGAATACGAGTCAGATGCAAATACGGACATTTCAGACAACGAAAATAGCTTACCCCCCACAAACACTCAGGCAAAAAACTACAAACCGGTGGCCAAGTCAGCCACAAGAAATGCCGTAGAGGGGGAAGGAAGCACAAAAGACGATGCAATCAAACGCATCTACACGACTCGTCAAACCAAGAAGTACTTATGTTGCTGGAGCCCACCTACTTCGTTTTCTTCAACCTCCATTGTGCCCGAGTGGCGGTCCAAAGTCCGGACTGGACCCAGGCTTCCGTGCAACCTGTCGTTCCTCGACCACATGAGGATTACTAGAGGGGTGAGCTGATTTTTAAAATATCTTTTCATGTGCTATATATTATAGTAGTTATATTCTTGTACATAGGGGGCAGTATTATAGTAGTTATATTCCTGTACATAGGGGGCAGTATTATAGTAGTTATATTCCTGTACATAGGGGGCAGTATTATAGTAGTTATATTCTTGTACATAGGGGACAGTATTATAGAATAGTAGTTATATTCCTGTACATAGGGGGCAGTATTATAGTAGTTATATTCTTGTACATAGGGGGCAGTATTATAGTAGTTATATTCCTGTACATAGGGGGCAGTATTATAGTAGTTATATCCCTGTAGATAGGGGGCAGTATTATAGTAGTTATATTCTTGTACATAGGGGGCAGTATTATAGTAGTTATATTCTAATGAGGGTTCAGTAATATTTGAATTAGAAGGCCACACATTAAATACTAATGCTTTGTTACAAAAAAGGAAAATGTATGAGACTAAAAATATGTTCAAATAATATATGTTTATTTCATGAAGGAACTGCATCCAACAACATGTGTCCACCGTTGCCATCGTCTCTGATCAGGTGAATGATGAGCCGCTCCATCGCTTTTTACTTCCTCTACAGGTCCACTACTTAAGGACACCCGTCTTACAGACGACCCCTAGTTACAAACGGACCCCTCTGCCCACTGTGACCTCTGGTGACCTCTCTGGATGTTACTATAGTCCCAGGCTGCACTGATCAGCTGTAAGGTGTCTGTAATGAAGCTTTATTGATCATCCTTGGTCCAATTACAGCAAAAAATGTTGAAACTCCAATCTTCACTGGGGCAAAAAAATTTTTTGTCTAGATCTACAATTATAAAATATACAGTTCCAACTGTATCTGGGGCCAAATTTTCTTTTCTGGAACTACAAATATAAAATAAACAGTTCTGGCTTACATACAAATTCAACTTAAGAACAAACCTAAGGAACCTATCTTGTATGTAAACCGGGGACTGCCTTGCAGCTGCATGGTGGTAGTGTCTGTGGAATCAGAGTATGTAGCATTTATGGGGTACCACGGAATATTAGAGGTGGTGACCTGTTACGACAGTTACTACGATGTGCATCAAACTGGATCTTCATCCTGGACACCAGTTCTGTTCTGGGCTCATTTACTAAGGGTCCGAATGCGGCACTTTCGTCAAGTCTCCCGAATATTTCCATTTTGCCACGAATTACGCCTGGATTTAGGTGCACACGATCGGCTTATGGCACAACGGCGCCAGCTTTCATTAGACAGAAATCGGGGGGACGTGGCCGTCGGACAACCCGACGAATTCGGAAAAACCGCAGAATTTAAAAAACGAGTTGTGTCACAAGATCAGCACTCACATGCACCGGGATGAAGAAGATGAACTCCGGCGGACCTCGGCATAGCAGTGACACCTGCTGGATATCAGGAGCACGGACCTTAGTGAATCCCAGCAGACCCGAATCCACGTCAGACAACCGGGTGAATAAATAAGCCCCAATGTATCCGGATTGCGCTGCTTCTGCCGGGTTCTTCTCTGCAGCACATCCTCCTCCGCAGACTCTTCTCCTCCGGTCCTGCTGTAGTCACGCTGAACCTTTCACATTATCCCTTATCCCATTTTTAGAATTATATAGTAGTTATATTCTGTACATAGGAGGCAGTATTATAGTAGTTATATTCCTGTACATAGGGGCAGTATTATATAGTAGTTATATTCTTGTACATAGGGGGCAGGATTAAGTAGTTATATTCTTGTACATAGGGGGCAGTATTATAGTATATATATTCCTGTACATAGGAGGCAGTATTATAGTAATTATATTCTTGTACATAGGGGCAGTATTATAGTAGTTATATTCTTGTACATAGGGGACAGTATTATAGTAGTTATATTCCTGTACATAGGGGGCAGTATTATAGTAGTTATATTCTTGTACATAGGGGGCAGTATTATGAAGCAAGGGCTTTTAAGGACAGCAGTATATTAGTAATGCTAATAATTTGGATGGCTCTTATAATAAGTTGATAAATATACAGTAATGGATAAAGGATTATATAAAGACTGTTATGTGTAAACTCCTCATTACCTCTCTTGCTATGAGCCCGGTTATTGCTCCTGGGCAGATTATAGCGGTATTATCACGCTATAATGTCCGTTACGGATTACATTTTGCGTCTTGACCTTTGATATTGAAATGTAAATTTCTGCATTTGCGGTGAGATTGGTGTCATTTACATAACAGCGGTGGTGTGATGGACGTTCGGTGTAATATTAGAATCTGGGTCTCGTGTTGTGGCGGCTGAATGAGCGATTGTCACTTGTCATCTCGGTGTTTGCGTCTCTCAGAAGTTCATCACGCGGGGTCTTTGTTCCTCCTTATCCCCTTGTTTGGAAACATTTCATTTACAGATCTGGAAGTTTCTTCTCCCCATGCAGATGCGGCTTGTGATGTGACGGCTGATGGAAGAGACGTTTTCCACTTTTGACGGATTAATGTGGTTTCATTAACACTTTAAAGTGACAGTCAGGAGCGACGCCGTGAATTATTCATGGGTGCGGAGATTAGAGCGATGGCGGCGACTGTCTCATGATCTTCACAATCTTTCTGCTTTCTGCTCCCCCCGAATCTTCCTAAAATTAATCACAAACATTCGCTCTCAATTAGCAGACAGAGGATTATTAGACACCACAAATCTCCCCCTACAAATCACTATTATACTACGACTGGGTGTATCCGTGTATGAAGGGCTGGGGGTGGGGGATACTTTTAATTTTTAAGGGTTATCCTCACTAACAAAGGGGGTGCATTGCCGATCTTGCTGTGCTTCAGCTTAATTTCAATCTGACCACACTACCAAGATGGAATCGCCTTAAAGGGAACCTGTCAGCAGGGACCTCATTTCACTGAAGGCAAGTTAAGAAGCCCATCGCACCTGCAGTGCAAATATGTCTTTCTGCATTTTCTAAGCATTTGCATTACAATATAATGTGTGTTATAACTTTCCTTGCACCCTGACAGAATACTTGTGTAGTCCTAGGGGTTGGGCTTTGGTTGGATGCATTTCAAAAAACAACATGTCACTTGTCTGTGCTGCAGACTCAGCTCTCATTCCCCTCCTTTGTGCTTCTGTACAGCTCCTCCCTCTGCTCCTTCAGCTAACATCAGCAGGGAGGGAGAGCTGTACAGGAGCACAAAAGGTGGGGCCTGAGAGCTGAGGAGTCTGCAGGACATGTGTTTTTTGAAATGCGTCCAAACCAAGCTTAACCCCTGTGAACACAGAGGATTCTGTCAGGGTGCAAGGTAACACACATTATATTGTAGGCCAATGCTTAGTAAATGCATAAAGACATATTTGCACTGCAAGTGTGATGGGCTTCTGCCACCGTCTTTAGTGAAAATGAGGTCCCTGGTGTCAGGTTCCCTTAAAGGGAACCTTTTAGCAGATCTTATCCCATAAACTAGTAGTCCCCTTTAGATAGGGATGCATGTCCTTTCTAGAGTTCCCTCATTTAGTGAAATCTCACTTCTCATTTATTTTAAGATATCCCCTCCAAATTCATGTGACAATGAGCAGAGAAGAGTCAGATTTGCTGATAGGAGTCATGTTTAGAGGCTACAGGGGGTGTTACTTCACACGCCCCTATCTTTACTGTATAGTACCTAAAACACCTGCTTACGGTGTAATATTAAAGATAAGAATCTCTTTCTTCAGGTTGCATCAGGCTGTGGTTCTGTGTACACAGAACCGGAGGTACAGACAGTTACAGAGATAGCGGGAATATGAGCTGCGAAAATAGGACTGAATTCTCACCTTCTCCCCCATTACGTTTCTTGTGATCCCTGATGGTCCCAGCAGCATGTCCTGTGAATCGGGATAGTCTAATGTTGTGGATCATGTGCAGAAACCCCTACCTCTTCATACTAGGGAATTCAGTACCACCGAGCGGCAGAGGCTCCTGGCATCATAGCAATATCTGATGCTTGCAGTCCCTCTTCCTCTTTACTATTACAGTATAAGACAAGAGTCCCATGGATAGGCAGGGGCTCCTGGATCATCGTCATATCTGATACTAACAGTCCCTTCCTCTCTTTACTATCACAGTATAGGACAAGTGTCTCATGGATAGGCAGGGGACTCCTGGCATCATGTCATATCTGATACTAACAGTCCCTTCCTCTCTTTACTATCACAGTATAGGGAAAGTCTCATGGATAGGCAGGGGCTCTGGCATCTTGGTTATATCGATACTAGCAGTCCCTTCCTCTCTTTACTATCACAATAGGACAAGGTCTCCATGGATAGGCAGGGGCTCCTGGCATCTAGTCATATCTGATACTACAGTCCCTTCCTCTCTTTACTATCACAGTATAGGACAAGTGTCTCATGGATAGGCAGGGGCTCCTGGCATCTGGTTATATCTGATACTACAGTCCCTCCCTCTCTTTACTATCACAGTATAGGACAAGTGTCTCATGGATAGGCAGGGCTCCTGGCATATAGTCATATCTGATACTAACAGTCCCTTCTCTCTACTATCACAGTATAGGACAAGTGTCTCATGGAAGGCAGGGGCTTCCTGGCATCTTGGTCATATCTGATACTAACAGTCCCTCTCTTTACTATCACAGTATAGGAAATCATTCATAGGACAAGTGTCTCATGGATAGGCAGGGGCTCCTGGCATCTTGGTCATATCTGATACTAACAGTCCCTCTCTTTACTATCACAGTATAGGAAAATAATTCCATGGAGAGGCAGTTGCTCCTGGCATCATAGTAAAGAAAGGTAGTAGCTACTAGTATCAGATATGACTATGATGCCAGGAGCCCCTGCCTCTCCATGGAATGCTTATCCTATACTGTGATAGTAAAGAGAGGAAGGGACTGTTAGTATCAGAGTTTCATAGAGACACAGGGACTCCTGGCATCAAAATCATATCTGATACTAGCAGTCCTTTCCTCTCTTTACTAATACAGTATAGGACAAGAGTCCCATAGAGACACAGGGGCTCCTGGCATCAAAGTCATATCTGATACTAGCAGTCCCTTCCTCTCTTCTATAACACAGTATAGAACTGGGGTCCTGTAGGGATCCCTAGCATCATAGTTATCGCAGTCCGTACCTCTCTTCTGAAGTCCCATGAAGATGCAGGGACTCCTGGCATCATATATTACCATGTTGGTGGGAGTTGGGGTATGCCGGAGATACATTTTACAGACCGGGTACTTTATACCTTAACATAAATGAACTTGTTTGCCTCTTTTTTTTTTCTTCTTTTTTCTCCTCCTCTAACTTCTCGGAGGCGGAACTAAATTTAGCGACTTTTAGGCGGAGGGACAATCTGTTTGTCGGATCACTTGTCTCGGCTACGCCTGGTTAATTAAAAATAAAGCCATTTCTGTGTTGCACAAAATTTCACTTTGGGAATTAGTAATATGCACAGCTCGCATATAATTAGCCGGCTATTTGCATATCGTTCATCCATTATTCATTCCCTGTGTAGCAGTTTCCTTCTTTGATCCTGACGCTTGATGATTCATAAACGCCTTCGCATTACCATAAAATATTGAGGTTCTGAGGCGTTAAATATAGGTTACCCTCCAAGCGGGGGCAACAAGGTGTGTTATTTACAGCACGTGGGAGGTACACATCATCCATCTCTAGGGTGTCACTGCTATATTCAGCTCCGTTCACACCACGCTGTCATGTGATAGAGAGTTACTCTCTTTTTTTTACAGAAGATATTTCTTTTTTTCACCTTTATTTTCCTTCCATACTTATACAGAAAGGAGGCAACGCTGTCTTAGGCCACCCCATACAAGGGCCATCTATCTAGCTGCTGTGACTCACCTCTCCCCCCTCCCCTCTGCATAGACTTCTCTGTTATCTGACTCCTCAGTGAGCAGAGATTGCAGAGGAGGAAGGAAGTTCTGAGCAATTAAGAACTTTTCCTTAGGATTGGTAGGTAAGATCAAGTCGGAGAGGGTTCTAGCTGCTCAGATGACATCACTGTGCATTGTATAGTGGCTGTACCTGGTATTGCAGCCACTGCAGGTTTTAGACAAAGTAGGGCCCCAAAATCATACTATATTATGAGCAGTCACAGTCAGTAAGAGGCTCCTGTAGCCCTGCACAATAATAACACTTAGTAGTTACACACAGTAGTAGGTAAGTATCTGTAATATGGGACAGAAGATAGATAGATATGAGATAGATAGATATGAGATAGATATGGGAGAGAGAGATAGATAGATAGATGGATAGATAGATAAATAGATAGATATGAGATAGATAGATAGATAGATAGATAGATATGAGATAGATAGATAGATAGATAGATAGATAGATAGATAGATAGATAGATAGATATGAGATAGATAGGAGATAGATAGGAGATAGATAGATAGATAGATATGAGATAGATATGAGATAGATATGAGATAGATGATAGATATGAGATATATAGATAGATATGAGATAGATAGAGAGCTAGATAGATAGATAGATAGATATGAGATAGATAGATAGGAGATAGATACATAGATATGAGATAGATAGATAGATAGATATGGGATGGATAGATAGATAGATAGATAGATATATAGATACATAGATACATAGATATGAGATAGATAGATAGATAGATAGGAGATAGATAGATAGATAGATAGATATGAGATAGATAGATAGATAGATAGATAGATATGGGATGGATAGATATGAGATAGATATAATATATAGGAGATGTATAGATAGATAGATAGATATGTAGAAAGGAAATAGACACATTATAGGAGATGGATAACTATACAGATAGATGATTAGCATCTTCACCCGGGCAATCAACCAAGGAGTATTAAAATAGCAATGCATCCTCTTCCCACAAAAGTCCACCTGCTGGGGGCCCCTTTAGGACAGGGTCCCTAGGCAGACGCCCAATTTGCTTCCCCCTTACGCCGACCCTGATTGCAGCTTAACCACATTTAGTTCATTAGGATTGAGCTCAACCGTCTGCAGCTTCCATTATTTCTCGCAGCGGAGTAATTAAATGTGCAGCGTGGATGGAAAACATTATGATAAATAATAGACCCAAATATCACACGATCAATTAAAGCTCTAATAAAAAGCCTTGTACCAGAGAGTGTGAGCTAGATCAATGTATCCGATGCCGGGGCTGAGCCACCGCCTGATTGATGAGACACAATTGCTCCAGATTCTCTACAACACAGTAATTATACATCATAGGAGAGAAGGTTTACAGCTCCGCTGCGGAGGAATGGAGGGTGCTTCGCCAGGTATGGACATTGTCATTGGCCGTCATACATTTCAGAAATCTGTGATGTCATGTGCCATTGTGACATCATCAC
Source organism: Engystomops pustulosus (assembly GCA_019512145.1). Taxonomy (NCBI): domain Eukaryota; kingdom Metazoa; phylum Chordata; class Amphibia; order Anura; family Leptodactylidae; genus Engystomops; species Engystomops pustulosus. Next base: position 158,512,637 of record CM033647.1, on the reverse strand, counting down.
TTTAGGGGTCCTCCTGCAGAACAGATGTTGCGGACCACCCCTTTGTGTCTGGTTATGCCGGTCGCTGTGTCTCTGGTCTATGGAGAGAATAATGGCAGCTCACTTAATCATTGAACAATGAAAAGTTCATGAGATTAATTAAAGGGATATCCTGGCAATAGTAAACTAGTCCCTTTCCATTGCATAGGGGATAATTGTCTGGGACCGCCATTGATCATGTCAAGCATATGTGCAGCCGTCCCATTCATTCTCTATGGGGCTTTCATTGTAGTGCACAAGAGATCTACTGGGATCCCTACTAAGCAGGTGCAATGGAGAGGCGATAAGTTATCATTTCCAAAATACTTTAAAGGGATTGTTCCATGAGGGATATCTATCCCCTATCCAGATTATAAGGAGTCAGTGTCAGATGACTGACAGGATCCATGCAGGATCCGCACTATGCACAGTACAGGAGGGGGATCTTATGGCGTCCATAGAATGATTGGATACCCCAGTGATATCTATACGCATCAAGCATCTCCATTCTTATTCTTCTCATGGACACAAATCTGCAGCAAATCTCTGTAACACAAGCAGATGCCCGAGTGTCCCAGCAGATGTTCCTTCTCCACTCGCCCCAGAGCCATCCCTACACAGAAGGTTTTTAATGACTGTTAATAGGAGCTTTGGGGTTTCCGTGTCCTGTTCCATCTTATGGGATGACATCTTATGGATGGGACAGACAGAGGCAGAGGGCAGGTTTAGGTAACTCCCTGCATTGGCAGAGACTACAGCACCCAGCAGCCACTGAAAAAAAAACTGAGCTGTCTGGGCTAATACACACATCTGGTCCGTGAATTAGGGACAATGCACTGCCAGGATTTACAGACCGACCTCAGTGGACGGGAATCCAAGCATCATATACAGTTTGATAAAAGGAGTCCCTGCTTCCCTGCACTTAACTATAGTCTTGTATACAGCAGAGAAGCAGGGACTCTTTGTATCATGTTTCTCTATGATACTCCCGTCCTCCATGCTGTGGTCAGTCTGTGATGGGACAGACAGAGGCAGAGGGCAGGTTTAGGTGACTCCCTGCATTGGCAGAGACTACAGCACCCAGCAGCCACTGAAAAAAAGGAGGAGGAGCTATCTGGGCTGATACACACATCGGGTGCGTGAATTAGGGACAATGCGCTGCCAGGATTTACAGACCGACCTCAGTGGACGGGAATCCAAGCATCATATACAGTTTGATAAAAGGAGTCCCTACTTCCCTGCACCTAACTATAGTCTTGTATACAGCAGGGACAACGGGGATTCCTTGTATCATGTATCTCTATGATACTCCCGTCCTCCGCGCTGTGGTCAGTCTGTGAAATGCACACTGACTGAATGAGCCCTTGGTTAATAAACCGGCTTTGCTCCTGGTAATATGTGATTACGTGGACAGAATAGAGACACAGCTGAAAATTCTCTTCCATTTGCGATAAAATAATCAAAGCTTTGACACTTTGCTGTGATTTATTATGGCCGGGGAAATCGCTATGGGTTAGCTGCAATGTCATCACTAAGGGGTTAACCCGCAGTGCTATACAGCGCCAACATAGTGGATACATTTATGCCACTATATTCCATTCATATGCTGCTTCATATCATTTAGAATTTGCTGAATTCTTCCAATTTTGGTTGCAAAACTTAAACCAAAAGTGGGAAAACTGTGTGGAACCGCTGCGGAATGTCTGCTGCGGACAACAGATATAAGGGAACAGTCCCTGCTCTTCCTGTATCCTTATATTATTACATTAGAGGGATAAGGATGGAGTCTCATGTAGCAGAGATGAGAGCTGATACTTTGTTACATTTCTCTGAATGAGTCCTATCTGCAGGGATCACGTGGATTTCTCCATATTGAGATGAATGGAATAGTGGGTGATATTTATATCACGTGTGAATATACAAGTCTTGGATTCCTCGGAGTCTGATGGAGATGTTGGTGCCGGGAGTGATCGTCTATAGGTCCAGTACTTTGCACGTTGCGGTCATGGTGTGATCCGGGCACAGTTCACATCCTCTCCCTTTGTAACGCCCGGGTATTAATAGACTTCTTTTGTCTGGAAGGCAAATGAGTTGGGGGGTGGGGGATTGACTCCCTTATTTGTGTGATACATTATTAATGAAGCTGCTAAGTGGAAGGCAGGGGGTCATCCTCCGCTGTACTGGAGGAGAGCCGAGCGGGGATCCTGCTGAGCCTCAGGCCGCTGATGCATGGTGTGCAGATGGCCGCGCTGCGCTGGAAGGTGACATCAGGATTTGTCCAAGTCGATTTCATGCCTGGAGGCAGAATGGAGGGTGTTTTCCACCAGTGGGACCGAAACAAAGCAGATGGAGGGAGCGGGGGGATGAGCGCTCAGCTGCCAAACTTTACCGCATATGAATTTCATGTTTCTTCTGATGCATTAAGTTTAATCAGAGATTATGCTGTGAAGTGCTGCAAAACCTGGTCTGCCAGCCCTGTGGTCCCTACATCACTGGGACTAGACGCTAAATGCAGAGAGCTAGGAGCACAGCAGTGTGAGGATGTGCCCCCAGTGCACTTGTAGAAGCTAATTAGACCTATGTGTATGTTGTTAGTAGCAGCAGGACTATGAAATGTGGATTTATATTCCAGGATTGTAGGATTGACAATGAAATCTGGGCTTGTCCTAACACTGCTGTGCGCTCTGCAGCCATTTTTGGGATTGTCCCTGAAGAGATGTGTAATCATATCTTTTTGTATGGTGTTAGTAGCAGCAGGACTGTAAAATATGGATTTATAGTCTAGGATTGCAGGATTGCAAATGCAATTGGTCTGTGTTCGTACACTGCTGTGCTTTCTGGACACAGCATTATGTATTGTCCCTGGATGTGTAATCATACCTTTGCATATGTTGTTAGTAGCAGCAGGACTATGAAATCTGGATTTATATTGTTGGATTGCAAATGCAGTGGAGCCATGTCCTCACACTGCTGTGCTCTGTGCTTTATTCACCCAGTGTTATTTATTGACTGGATAGATATGTAATCATACCTTTGTGTATGTTGTTAGTAGCAGCAGGACTATGAAATATAGATTTCTATTCCAGGATTGGAGGATTGCAAATACAATGGGGACTGCTGTATTCTGTGCTTTCTTCACCCAGCACTGTGTATTGTCCCTGAAGATGTGTGTAATCATACCTAACACTGGCTCATTTGCATAATTATAAAAAGCCTTTCTTTTGTAAAAACCAGGGAATAAGAATCTAAAAGAAGAGCAGATCCTGCCAGAGGGGGCACATACCAGTATGGCACTGTGCTTGGTTTACAATCCTTCATCCTGGTGGTAGATTTCCTTTAATGACAATGTCTTGAATAATATGGTGCCACCTGGTGTCTATAGTATATAGAGAAGTGTATGTCCACCCAAAGAACATTGACACACATGCTCAGTCACTCTTCCAACGTCCAGGTCTCTGCATTGGGATTCACTGTACACCGCAGGGCAGCCAATAGAAATGGCTCCCTGCCCTGCTTGTCAGGAAAGGAGAAGAGCCTTGGCAGAGGAACTTGGCAGCTGCCAGATGGGAAAGTAGACTGTTTCTGCTCATATTCCTGCCCCAATGGGAGAAATTTCAATTTTCTGCGGAAAAAAAGTTACTTTTACGCAGAATTTTGTTGTGGCTTTGTATATCTGTAGTAGAAGGAAACGTTTTATCCCTTTGTGGTGTCATCAATGATCTGGCCCGCCTCAGTTATTACAGGCTCCTTTCCTGTAAATCCTGGCTGACCTGACACTATGTTGTGCTGCATCATCCGGCGCTGACAGAAACTCTTCCCCTGAAGAAACAATGACATGTTGTGCAGACAGTGTGGAGAGCTCCTCCACCTCCGATTATAGTGATTTGTAACCCTCCGCCCGTGGTACCCGACATCTCCGAATTCTTCCACCTGAATGAGAAGCCTAATGGATCCGAAGACGGATGCTGTCCCCCTGGAGATTCACATAGAGATGGCGCTCCCCCCTGTAGAGCCCTGGCGCCCCCATTGTTACAGGTTTGCGCCCAGCCTTACCTTCCAGATATATTAGTAATGTCACAGGAAAGACTCGACTATTGGACGCGTGAGCTGAACAACCCGTATTGTGGAGTAAATAATGCGCCTTCTGCAGAAGATTATCCCCACATGACCCCATCTGCAGCACATCACTCCCATTTCACCATGTACTACAGTGCACGTTATAGTGTACTACTCCCACATCAATCCCTCCGACAGCTCATTACTGCCACATCCCACCCTCCTGCAGACTATCGCTCCCTTCTCATATGTCTATTATTCCCACTTTGTAGCAGATTGCAAATACATATCCCAAAAGTGCAAATGTCCTCTATGTATCCCACATTGTCTCCTTCCTCAGCACATTACACAGGTATTACTCCCTACTTTCCCTACATTATACCCCTCCTGCCACCTGCTGCAACCTATTGCCCCTACAACACCTCCACTCCGCAGCACGTTACTCCTTCTCCTCCCCCCTGCAGCACATTACTTCCCCCTGAAGCTCATAACTACCACATCCCCCTCTGCACACATTTCTAACACATTTCTCCTTAATTGAACATGTTGCTCCCATCTCACCCTCTCCTGCAGAACATTACTCCCACGTCCCCTCTTCTTGCAGATTTTACACTCCCATCCGCCCATCTTGCAGCACATTACTCCCATAACAACCCCTTCTTCAAACAATACTGCCGATAGGCAGGGCTCCGGCATCTTGGTTATATTGATACTACAAGTCCCTCCCCTCTTCCCGTTCCTCCCCCACTTACTATCACAGGTCTAGGACAAGTGTCACTCATGGATAGGCAGGGACCTGGAATCATAGTCATAGCTGATACTAAAAAACAGTCCCTTACTCTCTTTACTATCTCAACAGTAGAGGGACAAGTGTCTCATGGATAGGCGGGCTCCTGGAATCTTGGTCAATCTGATACTACAGTCCCTCTCTTTTAATATCACAGTATAGGAAATAATCATGGAGAGGAAGGGGCTCCTGGCATCTTGGTCACCCCCCCGCCCCCCCCCCCCCCCCCCCCCCCCCCCCCCCCCCCCCCCCCCCCCCCCCCCCCCCCCCCCCCCCCCCCCCTTATCTGATTAAAATAAGAGTCCTTCCTATCTTTACTATCACAGTATAGGAAAATAATTCATGGAGAGGCAGGGCCTCCGGGCATATAGTAAAGAAAGGGAGGAACTTACAGTCTCAGATCTAACTATATGATGCCAGGAGCCTCTGCCTCTCCATGGAATGCTTATCCTAACTGTGCTAGAATAAAGACGAGGAAGGGACGGTTAGTATCAGGAGATTTCATTGGAGAAACAGGGATCCTGGAATCAAAATCATATCTGATACTAGCAGTCCCGTTCCTCTCTTTACTATTACAGTATAGGAACAAGAGTCCCATAGAGACAAGGGGCTCATGCATCAACGTTCCTAATCTGAATACTAGCAGTCCCTTCCTCTCTCTATAACACAGTATAGAACTGGGGGTCCTGTCGGGATCCCTAAGCATCATAGTTATCGCCCCAGTCCGTACCCTCTCTCTGAACGTCCCATGAAGATGCAGGGATCCTGGCATTCATATATTACCATGTGCGTGGGAGTTAAGGGTAGGCACCGGAGAGACATTTTACAGACCGGGTACTTAAACCTTTAATAAAGCAACTTTTTGCCTCATTATCTTTTTCCTCCTCCTGTATCTTCTCGGAGGGGCACTAAATTAGCCAGGACTTGTAGGCGGAGGGAACAATTGTTTGTAGATCGCTTGTTCGGCTACGCCTGGTTAATTAAAAATAAAGCCATTTGCGGTGTTGCACCAAAATTTCACTTTGGGAATTATAATATGCAACAGCTCGCTATAATAGCCGGCTAATTTGATATCGTTCATCCATATTCATTCCCTGGTAGAGTTTCCTTCTTTGTCCTGAAGCTTGGATTCATAACGCCTTCGCTGACCATAAAAATATTGAGGTCTGAGGCGTTTAAATATAGGTTAACTACAAGCGGGGGCAAAAAAGGTGTGTATTTGAGCAGCACAGTGGGAGGTTACACAGCATCCATCTCTAGGGTGTCACTGCTATATCAGCTCCGTGCACCACGCTGTTCATGTGATAGCGCAGTACTATCTTTTTTTACAGAAGATATTCCCTTTGTTGTCACCTTTATTTCCTTCAATACTTATACAGAAAGGAGGCAACGCTGTTAGGGCCACACCGATACAAGGCCATCTATCTAGTGCTGTGACTCACTCCCCCCCTCCCCTCTGCATAGGATTCTTGTTGTTGACTCGCAGTGAGCAGAGATTGCAAGGAGGAAGGAAAGTTCTGAGCAATTAAGAACTTTTTTTTTACTTAGATTGGTAGGTAAGGATCAAGTCGGGGGTTCTAGTGAAACCTCTAGATGACATCACTGTGCATTGTATAGGGATGGAGACATACTGGAGGGACTAACTCCTTCTTTTCGTAGTTACAAAAACGCCTAAGCGGGCAATGTCCTATTGGCCTTCTTCTCCCCTCCTCACCCTTACTCCTCTAGTCCCGTGCCTTTTCCTCCTCGTTCCGTACCGCACGGATCGAGCTCTTTCCCCCACGCCGTCGTCTGTGTTTTGATTTCGGAGTGGTATGTATTAAACTAGTTGGTCATTCTCTTTCTTCAGGCTTTAGGCCGTTTTACCTAGTCAACATGCGTCGCTGCCTACTCCCTAATTCGCTTACTAAGGTCTCTTGGCATTTAGGCTGCTCTCCCGTTCTGACGTTTCTGTGATCGGCTGCGCTCTTCGTAAGGGGTGATCGAGCGCTATCTTCCTTTCTGTGTGTTTTACTCTGTTCCTACCTCCCTCCACGCTACGCCAGTGGCCTCTTAGTCCTTATCTGCGCTATTACCTACATCTTTTTTTGATTCTTTGTCGTCTGCCTTCGCTTCGCTCGTTTCCCGTGCTATTCCGGCGGCCCCGTCCCATGCGGGTACTGCACTTCCCTCTCTCTCTGTACCTTTTTTCTGCCCTCCGCTCGTCGGAGTTTACCATGTTTCCAGAGCGCGAGATCCAGGTGTCAGTGGTACCTCCCCTTTTCGAATGGGCATCCCGCTTCTTACCCCATTTGTGTTTCGTCCCCCCCCTCCTTTCACCTTATTACAGCCAAATCTAGTTTCGCCCGTCTCCACCCCCCGTTACATCCGTCGTTTTTCTGTGGTGTTTCTAGCCGCCTGCTTCTCCACCCGGCTTCCTTCCGGAGCCACTCCTCCTGTTCCTTACGGTCCATAAGGAATATTCTCCGCCCGATCAGTTTAGTCATGTCCTCCCTACATGCACGACTTTCCTCTTTCAGAACTCCGGCCTTCCCCGTCAAGGCATATAAAGCGATGCCGCGCCGACTATCTCCCACCCTGCCTGTTTCTAGTCCCCCGCAGTCAACCGTCCCACTGACTTTTTTTCCCAAGGGACCTTTACTTCGTCCTGATTGCCACCCTTGTATCCAACCTAAATCCCCATTTTCGTTGCCAATGAACATCATTTAGCAGTATTTCGGCCTTCTAGCTACTCCTCCCACCACCTCCTTATACCCTTCTTGTTTTCGCCTTCCAACAAATACTTTCCTTTGAGCTCTCGCCTGCTGTCGCTCTACCCGCGGATTCTCCCCACACTTCCTGTTTCCCCATCTATGCTGTGCTTTAGCAACCCTCATTCGCCTCTCTACAACGTCCTTCACCATCGCTTTACCCGTTCCTTATCCCTTTCCTCCTTAATATCTGCACCCGTATTTCCCACATTCCCAGGTCGTATATCCCCCCCTCGACCCACAACTCTCGTCCCCCCCTATACCCCGTCTCCCTTGTGATTTGATCTCCCCGCTCCCCGTATGGCCTTCAATTACCCTAGCTAATTGTCACAACCTCCCCCGCCCCACTCGCCAGCTCGCTGTCCCCAGAGCCAGTGGTGCTTGTGTGGAGTTTTCCGCGCGACGAGTCTAACTTCGCCAACTCCTCTCTCCCTATCCTCAGCCTCTCACCTTTCACGTTATTTCCCCATCCCACTTTTCGCCCACCTGCCTTTGGTGCACTTCCCTCCGCCCTTTTGCACGCCCCCACTGACAGATTCAACTTCTTTGATCCTGTTTCTCCTCGCCTTATCCCACCAGGCTATCGTCTCCACTGCGCTATTCCTGCAATCCTTATCCTAGTCGAGGCATGCGCCATAATCATTGCCCCGCCGTTGCTTCTCCTGCCTTGCCTCCCCGTCCCTATCTGAGGCGGTGCGTTCCATTCCCCGGCTCCCCCCTTCCGCGTCCTATGATCCCGGTCTGCACAACTCCCCCCCCCATTACCTTTTTCCTTTTCGTTTCTCAACCTTCGCTTGCCTCCCATCCCGCACTACTTACCTCCTCATGCCGCCCCCACTATCTTCTCCTTTCCACTCCGATTCCCTTCTTGACCCCTCGCTGCTACTCGTTCCCCTTCACACCAACTCCTCCTCTGCTCTTTCCATACTCATCCTGTCGTATTCTACTCTTTCTTCCCGCTTGCTTTTCCACTCCTTCCAGGCGGTTTGTCACCCCACGGCCTACCATTTCTCCACTTGCTCGACCGCCACTCCTTACTCACCCCCTTCGCGCTTTCTTTTACTTCTACCCCTATTCTCTTGCCACTCTAAGCCCCTTAACCTTCTACTATCGCACGCCTCTCTTGTTTCCTTCCCTGCGCGTGCTTATTACCCTTATCACCTTCGACACTAACATTCTTTGTATGATTCCGCAAGCCCTATCCCTGCGGTTCCCTCTACCCCCCCCCCCACTCGACCAGTCTATTGGTGACCACCCCGCTCTCCACATTCGAGGTTATCTCTCTTGGCGTTGTCCTTTTTTCTTTTTCTCTTTCCCCTACCATTCTCCCCCTGTCTTCCCTACCCATGGGTTGCTGGATCCGCTCTTTTTCGAATTTATCTCTTCTAACTTTCTCCACGCCCCGATCTATTTTCCACCGCGACCCGCCCAGTCTTCCACCTTTACCTGAGATGCCCCGAGTAGCGTCGCTCACTTTATTCTTCTGACACCGCTCCCCTTAACACCATGTGCATGCTCAGTATCGCGTCAGCGCAGCAAACTTGAGTTCGAGCGAATTTACTCCCTGCGCGCCGAGTCCACTGCAGGTTTTAGACAAAGTAGGGCCCCAAAATCATACTATATTATGAGCAGTCACAGTCAGTAAGAGGCTCCTGTAGCCCTGCACAATAATAAACACTTAGTAGTTACACACAGTAGTAGGTAAGTATCTGTAATATGGGACAGAAGATAGATAGATATGAGATAGATAGATATGAGATAGATATGGGAGAGAGAGATAGATAGATAGATGGATAGATAGATAAATAGATAGATATGAGATAGATAGATAGATAGATAGATAGAATGAGATAGATAGATAGATAGATAGATAGATAGATCGATAGATAGATAGATAGATAGGATAGATAGAGATAGATAGGAGATAGATAGATAATAGATATGAGATAGATATGAGATAGATATGAGATAGATGATAGATATGAGATATAGATAGATATGAGAAGATAGAGAGCTAGATAGATAGATAGATAGATATGAGATAGATAGATGGAGATAGATACATAGATATGAGATAGAAGATAAAGATTATGGGATGGATAGATAGATAGATAGATAGATATATAGATACATAGATACATAGATATGAGATAGATAGATAGATAGATAGGAGATAGATAGATAGATAGATAGATATGAGATAGATAGATAGATAGATAGATAGATATGGGATGGATAGATATGAGATAGATATAATATATAGGAGATGTATAGATAGATAGATAGATATGTAGAAAGGAAATAGACACATTATAGGAGATGGATAACTATACAGATAGATGATTAGCATCTTCACCCGGGCCATCAACCAAGGAGTATTAAAATAGCAATGCATCCTCTTCCCACAAAAGTCCACCTGCTGGGGCCCTTAGGACAGGGTCCCTAGGCAGACGCCCAATTTGCTTCCCCCTTACGCCGACCCTGATTGCAGCTAACCACATTTAGTTCATTAGGATGAGCTCAAACGTTTGCAGCTTCCATTATTTCTCGCCGCGGAGTAATTAAATGTGAAGCTGATGGAAAACATTATGATAAATAATAGACCCAAATATCACGCGATCAATTAAAGCTCTAATAAAAAGCCTTGTACCAGAGAGTGTGAGCTAGATCAATGTATCCGATGGCGGGGCTGAGCCACCGCCTGATTGATGAGACAAAATGCTCCAGATTCTCTACAACACAGTAATTATACATCATAGGAGAGAAGGTTTACAGCTCCGCTGCGGAGGAATGGAGGGTGTTCGCCCAGGTATGGACACTGCCTTCTGGAGGAGACATTGTCATTGGCCGTCATACATTTCAGAAATCTGTGATGTCATGTGCATTGTGACATCATCACTTTAGGGGTCCTCCTGCAGAAAATGTTGCGGACCACCCCTTGTGTCTGGTTATGCCGGTCGCTGTGTCTCTGGTCTATGGAGAGAATAATGCAGCTCACTTAATCATTGAACAATGAAAAGTTCATGAGATTAATTAAGGGATATCCTGGCAATAGTAAACTAGTCCCTTTCCATTGCATAGGGGATAATTGTCTGGGACCGCCATTGATCATGTCAAGATATGTGCAGCCGTCCCATTATTCTCTATGGGGCTTTCAGTAGTGCACAAGAGATCTACTGGGATCCCTACTAATCAGGTGCAATGGAGAGGCGATAAGTTATCATTTCCAAAATACTTTAAAGGGATTGTTCCATGAAAGATATCTATCCCCTATCCCCCATAAGGAGTCAGTGTCAGGTGACTGACCAATCCAGAGAATTGATGATCCCGTTATGTGTATCCATGCAGGATCGCCACTATACACAGTACAGGATGGGGATCATATGGGTCCAGAATGATTGGAGCTTATACCCCAGTGATAGCTATACGCATCAAGCATCTCCATTCCTATTCTCCTCATGGACACAAATCTGCAGCAAATCTCTGTAACACAAGCAGATGCCCGAGTGTCCCAGCAGATGTTCCTTCTTCCACTCGCCCAGAGCCATCTGAATTATCCACAATCCTCCCTACACAGAAGGTTTTTAATGACTGTTAATAGGAGCTTTGGGGTTTTCATGTCCTGTTCATCTTAGTGGATGACATCTTATGGATGGGACAGACAGAGGCAGAGGGTAGGTTTAGGTGACTCCCTGCATGGCAGAGACTACAGCACCCAGCAGCCACTGAAAAAAAAGCGGAGCTATCTGGGCTAATACACCATGTGGTCCGTGAATTGGGACAATGCGCTGCCAGGATTTACAGACCGACCTCAGTGGACGGGAATCCAAGCATCATATACATTGATAAAAGGAGTCCATGCTTCCCTGCACTTAACTATAGTCTTGTATACAGCAGAGAAGCAGGGACTCTTGTTATCATGTTTCTCTATGATACTCCCGTCCTCCATGCTGTGGTCAGTCTGTGATGGGACAGACAGAGGCAGAGGGCAGGTTTAGGTGACTCCCTGCATTGGCAGAGACTACAGCACCCACTGAAAAAAAAAGCGGAGCTATCTGGGCTAATACACACATCTGGTCCGTGAATTAGGGACAGTGTGCTTCCGGGATTTACAGACTGACCTCAGTGGACAGGAATCCAAGCATCATATACAGTTTGATAAAAGGAGTCCCTGGGACTCTTTGTATCATGTATCTCTATGATACTGCTGTCCTCCGCTCTGTGGTCAGTCTGTGAAATGCAACCCCCGTACGGTCATCTGAATGAGCCCTCGCTCCTGGTAATTGCGATTACGTGGACAGAATAGGGACACAGCTGCAAATTTTCTTCCATCGAATCGAAGCTTTGACACTTTGCTGTGATTTATTATGGCCTGGAAAATTGCTATGGGTTAGCCGCTATGTAGTCACTAAGGGGTTAACCCGCAGCGCCAACATAGCGGATGCAACTTTTACAAATCCCATTCATATGCCGCTTCCTATCATTTAGAATTTACAGAATGCTGATAATTTTGGTTGCAAAACTTAAACCAAAGTGGGAAAACTGTGTGGAAACCGCTGCGGAATGTCTGCTGGACAACAGATATAAGGGAACCCTCCATGCTCTTCCTATCCTTATATTATTACATTAGAGGGATAAGGATGGAGTCTCATGTAGCAGAGATGAGAGCTGAACTTGTTACATTTCTCTGAATGAGTCCTATCTGCAGGGATCCCGTGGATTTCTCCATATTGAGATGAATGGAATAGTGGGTGATATTTAATCAGTGTGAATATACAAGTCTTGGACTTCTCGGAGTTGATGGAGATGTTGGTGCCGGGAGTGATCGTCTGTAGGTCCAGTACTTTGCACGTTGCGGTCATGGTGCGATCCGGGCACAGTTCACATCTCCCCTTTGTAACGCCGGGTATTAATAGACTTCTTTTGTTGGAAGGCAAATGAGTTGGGGGTGGGGGATTGACTCCCTTATTTGTGTGATACATTTAATGAAGCTGCTAAGTGGAAGGCAGGGGGTCATCCTCCGCTGTACTGGAGGAGAGCCGAGCGGGGATCCTGCTGAGCCTCAGGCGCTGATGCATGGTGTGCAGATGGCCGCGCTGCGCTGGAAGGTGACATCAGGATTTGTCCAAGTCGATTTCATGCCTGGAGGCAGAATGGAGGGTGTTTTCCACCAGTGGGACCGAAACAAAGCAGATGGAGGGGCGGGGGGATGAGCGCTCAGCTGCCAAACTTTACCGATATGAATTTCATGTTTCTCTGATGCATTAAGTTTAATCAGAGATTATGCGTGAAGTGCGCAAAACCTGGTCTGCCAGCCCTGTGGTCCCTACATCACTGGGACTAGACGCTAAAGCAGAGAGCTAGGAGCACAGCAGTGTGAGGATGTGCCCCAGTGCACTTGTAGAAGCTAATTAGACCTATGTGTGTGTTGTTAGTAGCAGCAGGACTATGAATGTGGATTTATATTCCAGGATTGTGGATTGACAATGAAACTGGGCTTGTCCTAACACTGCTGTGCTTCTGCAGCCATTTTGATATTGTCCCTGAAGAGATGTGTAATCATATCTTTTTGTATGGTGTTAGTAGCAGCAGGACTGTGAAATATGGATTTGTAGCCTAGGATTGTAGGATTGCAAATGCAATTGGTCCGTGTTCTCACACTGCTGTGCTTTCTGCACACAGCGTTATGTATTGTCCCTGGATGTGTAATCAGACCTTTGCATATGTTGTAGTAGCAACAGGACTATGAAATCTGGATTTATATTGTTGGATTGCATATGCAGTGGAGCCATGTCCTCACACTGCTGTGCTCTGTGCTTTATTCACAAAGTGTAGTATTGACCTGGATAGATATGTTATATACCTTTGTGTATGTTGTTAGTAGCAGCAGGACTATGAAATATAGATTTCTATTCCAGGATTGGAGGATTGCAAATACAATGGGGACTGCTGTGTTCTGTGCTTTCTGCACCCAGCACTGTGTATTGTCCCTGAAGATGTGTGTAATCATACCTAACATGCTCATTTGCATAATTATAAAAAGCCTTTCTTTTGTAAAAACCAGGGAAAAGAATCTAAAAGAAGAGCAGATCCTGCCAGAGGGGGCACATACCAGTATGGCACTGTGCTTGGTTTACAATCTTCATCCTGGTGGTAGATTTCCTTTAATGACAAGTCTTGAATAATATGGTGCCACCTGGTGTCTATAGTGTTAGAGAAGTGTATGTCCACCCAAAGAACATTGACACACATGCCAGTCACTCTTCCAACGTCCAGTCTCTGCATTGGGATTCACTGTACACCGCAGGGCAGCCATAGAATGGCTCCCTGCCCTGCTTGTCAGGAAAGGAAGAGCTTGGCAGAGGAACTTGGCAGCTGCCAGATGGGGAAGTAGACTGTTCTGCTCAGATTCCTGCCACAATGGGAGAAATTTCACGTTTCTACAAGAAAAGTTACTTTGTCGCAGACTTTTGTTGTGGCTTTGTATATCTGTAGTAGAAGGAAACTTTTTATCCCTTTGTGGTGTCATCAATGATCTGGCCCGCCTCAGTTATTACAGGCTCCTTTCCTGTAAATCCTGGCTGACCTGACACTATGTTGTGCTGCATCATCCGGCGCTGACAGAAACTCTTCCCCTGAAGAAACAATGACATGTTGTGCAGACAGTGTGGAGAGCTCCTCCACCTCCGATTATAGTGATTTGTAACCCTCGCCCGTGGTACCCGACATCTCCGAATTCTCCACCTGATGAGAAGCCTAATGGATCCGCAGACGATGCTGTTCCCTGGAGATTCACAGAGATGGCGCTCCCCCCTGTAGAGCCTGGCACCCCCTTTGTTATAGGTTTTCGCCCAGCTTTACCTTCCAGATACCAGGGCAGATGTATTAGTAATGTCGCAGGAAAGAACTCGGCTATTGGACGCGTGAGCTGAAGAAATGTGTTCTAAATGACCCGTATTGTGCAGTAAATATGTGCCTTCTGCAGAAGATTATCCCACATGACCCATCTGCAGCACATCACTCCCATCTCATCATGTATACAGTGCACGTTATAGTGTACTACTCCCACATCAATCTCCGACAGCTATATACTGCCACATCCCACCCTCCTGCAGACTATCGCTCCTTCTCATATGTCTATTATTCCCACTTTGTAGCAGATTGCAAATACATATCCCAAAAGGAAATTCCTCTATGTATCCCACATTGTCTCCTTCCTCAGCACATTACACAGGTATTCTCCCTACTTTCCTACATTATCCCCTCCTGCCACCTGCTGCAACCTATTGCCCCTACAACACCTCCACTCCGCAGCACATTACTCCTTCTCTCCCCCTGCAGCACATTACTTCCCCGAAGCTCATAACTACCACATCCCCCTCTGCACACATTCTCAACCACTTCTCCTTAAGAACATGTTGCTCCCATCTCACCCTCTCCTGCAGAACATTACTCATCCCCGCCCACCCCCACCTCCCCCTTCTTGCAGATTTTACACTCCCATCCGCCCATTCTTGCCGATTACTCCCATACAACCCCTTCTTCAAACAATACTGCCCATTGTGCTGCTGCAGCTCACCATCTCCCCTCCTGCAGCACATTACTCCATACAACCCCTTCTTCAAACAATCACGCACATTGTGCTGCTGCAGCTCACCCCATCTCTCCCTCTGCAGCACATTACTCCCATAACAACCCTTCTTCAAACAATACTGCCCATTGTGCTGTGCAGCTCACCCCATATCTCCCCCTGCAAGCACATACTCCATATCAATCCTTCTTACAACCAACACCTGCCCACATTATGCTTCTGCAGCACGCCCCATCTCTCCTCTGCAGCACATTACTCCATATCAATCCCTTCTTCAAACAAACTGCCACATATGCTTCTGCAGCACGCCCCATCTCTCCCTCCTGCAGCACAATTACTCCCATATCAACCCCTTCTTCAAACAATACTGCCACATTATGCTTCTGCTGCACGCCCCATTTCTCCCTCTGCAGCACATTACTCCATATCAACCCCTTCTTCAAACAATACTGCCACATTATGCTTCTGCAGCACGTCCCATCTCTCCCACCTGCAGCACATTACTCCCATATCAACCCCTTCTTCAAACAATACTGACTCCCGATCAACCCCTTCTTCAACAAACTACTGCCCATTATGCTTCTTCTG
>CM033647.1:158448863-158496805 GCA_019512145.1 Engystomops pustulosus | reverse complement strand
ATACGCCACATTATGCTTCTGCTGCACGCCCCATTTCTCCTCCTCCAGCACATTACTCCCATATCAACCCCTTCTTCAACAAACTGCCACATTATGCTTCTTGCAGCACTCCCTCTCTCCCACCTGCAGCACATTACTCCCATATCAACCCCTTCTTCAAACAATACTGCCACATTATGCTTCTGCTGCACGCCCCATTTCTCCCTCCTGCAGCACATTACTCCCATCAATCCCTTCTTCGAAACTGACTCCCCCCTGCAGCACATTACTCCCGCATCCCCTCCTCTGCAGGTATTACACTAACATCAGCCCCTATTTCCCTCCTGCAGCATATTACTCAAGCATACCGCCCCCTGCAGCACATTACTCCAATGCCACTCCCTCTGTTGGCCAGCTAAGGGTGATGACAACACTCCTGTTTTTTGGACCGTTTTAATCATGAGTTTTTGACTGTTTACCATGGTAAACAGGTAAAAACGGGTGCATTTTAAAAACGCATGCGTTTTTAAACGACTGAAAATGCATGCTTAAACGGGACGTGTGGCATCACCCAGTGTCCTTAGTGCCCGTTTTGGATGATAACCCGTCTAACACTTCTATAAACACGTATAGGCTGTGGGGTCATTACGGATCGTCTCTGTTGAGACGGATGGAGCGTTGGTGTCATCACATCTCATTGTGATGAAGAGGAATAACCAAAATCTTTAGCGCAAAGTCTACGCCGTGAGATAATATAGTCTTACATTTACTGCGCGACAACCGAACCCGGTCGGAGCCCCCTGTAACTCGCCGCCGCCCTATAACCTTCAGCTTCCTTATCCCCTGTGACCTGATCGCCCTGTACCTGGCACCCGGCTCCCTCTCGCATGAATTACGGGCTGTGTGATCTGTCCGGTGTCATCATCCTATGGATCCTCATATTTCACACTTGTTTTGGCCCATAGATCCAATGTAACAGCCGAGGCCTCCTGTCAGCAGGATGGAACAAGTCAGAACATTGGCACAATCCCTGGATGTATCTAGCTGTGTGCGTGACAGTGTATCACCATAACTTGCACATCCAGATAATGTAATGCGAGCATGGCCCTTTCTTTTGCACGGACATATTATATGTGTGGGAGCGGCGGCCCTCGGAGGCGCAGTCAGGAAGGGGGGAATGGGATAAAATATTCCGGTTTGCTCCAACACATTTTTCTACATACAATTCCTGCCATCCCCAGCTTGTATAAATCATACAGAGCGCCGAGGGAAAGAGGAACAGCAGCCCCTGGATTCTGGAGACACAAGATGTATATAAGATGTATCGCCTGCCCATGAATTACCCTGCCGAAGATGTAATGTAGGTGGGAGGGGGCGTACATTCTTTTCCCAAGTTGGGGGTCTTGTAACCTTCTGATGTGCTCATTGTGAGAATTAAGACTCCACTTTTATGTCCGTAACTTTACAATGTCCATTTGTTTAATCTATAGTGTAGCTTCACAGGCTGTTACACTGTTCAGGAGCACCCCCCTAGTGAGATTACATCAGGCAGAGGGGCTGAGGAAGCCGTGGGAGGGAAGACAGTGTAACAAGCGTGTGTGATGCTACAGCACAGAGGTTCTTAGGAACTCCCCAAGCCCTTCAGACTCATTAGCATAATTATAAAAGTTGAGGCTGTGGATAACAAATATAAGAAGATACCACAGTCCTGGTGCCTGGATCTATATCCCTGGTTTATCAGGATGGATTTTGATGGTAGTTTAACCTTGACACATCAGAAGTTAAAAAGTAAAATAATTTTTTTTTCAGCACAGGCGGTCCCCTACTTAAGAACACCCGACTTACATACGACCCCTAGTTACAAATGGACCACTGGAAATTAGTAATTTACTGTACTTTAGCCTCAGGCTACTATAATCAGCTGTAACAGTTATCACAGGCGTCTGTAATGAAGCTTTATTGTTAATCCTGGTTCTTATCACAACCCAAAATTTTTAAAATCCATTTGTCACAGATGATAATATACAATGATAAATATACAGTTCCGACTTACATCACTTCAACTTAAGAACAGACCTACAGAACCGATCTTATACGTAAACCTGGGACTGCCTGTATACAGGAAAATTTGGAAAAATATCTCTCCCCTGGGCTGGGCGGACATGAAATGATGATGTACAGTTTTTGTAAATCTAGTGGCTGAGCCAATCACTGGCTCCATGATCATTCGAAAGTGACTTTAGGGCCCATGCACACAAAGTATGGGGGGCGTATATACGGCTGCATATATGTCCCCCAGAGTTGTCTATGGCGCGGGGCTTGGTACGGCTCTTTCTTTGGCCACAAGCACCACGTGCGCCACTAATTTTATGGGAGGGGCGAGGAGCAAGCGCCCACTTCTCTCCTTCCTGCGCGCCCTAAGGCCAGTGACTGCTCAGCCTATGGATATCCTGCACATAGAGGTTTTGCAGTTGAGGTGTACTGTGTGGATGTACTCACTCTCATTATTGTATGTATTTATTACTATTAATGGGCTTATTACCTGCTAATTGTATATAATACCCTCCTATGTCCCCACACTACTATATATATGGTTAATGGCCGCAGATATTCCCTATGGATACACTGTATTTTGTTCTATTTTGTATGAGGCCCCTCTTCTGGCTGTCAGGAGAACTGCATATGCTGCGTATATTGCAGCTTCTCCACTGCTGCTCTCATGGTTGTGGTGATCCTTCTCAATCACTAATTATCAACTCATTTAAAGGAAAATCTCCCCATCTTGAAGGGATTGCCTGGCATTTGTGTCATTTTTCATTCCTGACGATGTATCTCTGTTTCACACGCCAATATTTTACAAGTTCATGCACTTCTGCAAATTGGGATGCATGGTTATTCCTTCAGGGAGCCAGAGTGAAAAAGAGTCATAAAAAGTTACAAACAAAATAGGAAATTCAATAACATGGTCAGATGACACAATAGCGGTGATGTCCCTATTCACAAGAGCTGACAACTATGAGGATGCTGCAGTTTAATAGCAATGTCATCAAATGGGTTGTACCATTATAATTGTGATCCCTTATCCACCACAGATCGGAGCGGACCCACATCACCCAGCATGCATCACATTATAGAGAAATGTCAGAATATTGCTGAGCACACACGCTCGGGTATCTCTGCTTCTTTAAAAGTTATTGCCACAGTAAGGGCATTTCACATTAGCGTTGAAGTTCAGCTTCAGTTGCGCATCTGTTGTGTTTTTCTTTCCGTTTTCTCCTGATGTTTTTCTAAGTTTTTTCTTTTTTGCGGACCGTAGCCTTCCATTGTTGTCCGAGATCCCATCGGAGAAAAAATAGGACGTTTCATCATTTTTTCCACGACAATGGATGAGTGAAATAAGAACCATATGAAAACACCCATAAATCAATGGCTTTGTAAGGCTTCCGTGGAAATCACCTCACGCCAATGTGAAGAGCCCTTAGTGTCGCAGTGAGTGAGAAGGCGGCGGTCCACACGTACCGCTAGGCGTCCGTCTCCGAGAAACGCATGTGAACGCAGCTTATCAATCGCATGCGTTTCCCTGGAAACGCATTGTCGTTCGGGCCGAGGACCGTCCCCTGTGCGCTGTGTCGCGCGTTATGAATGGACGCCTAGCAGTACTTGTGACCCGCGCCAGAAGGAGAAACTATTTGTGGTGATCGTTTGTGTTATGTCCAATCTTGTTATTCTATCTTGATAAGGATAACAGTCAAATTTTGGGCAACAAAGGTGTTAAAAAACATGGCTGCTTGCTTCTCCAAACTGAACCACAGCGGACGATGAATTGTGCCGGTATCGCAACTCAGCTGCATAGAGATGAATGGAGCTGAGCTGCAGTACCGCACACAGACCATAGTCAGGTGTGGCGCTGTTTTTGAAAACAGCAGCCATCATTTTCATCCTTTGAGTGCACATGGCAGCACCCAACACCACAGATACAAGGGGAACGTGCGCACATCTTTGTCACGGATCTGTATTTCTATGGGCGTACCATTCCTGTGTACAATCTTTCCTGGCTGTATTATACTCTGACCTTGTGCTTGGTACATGAGCCCTCCTGTCGGCCAGGGGGTGCGCGGGGAGACAGAGGAAGGGCTGTGAGTTTGTAAATGACAGATTTCTATGCGATTAGGCATCTGGGTGCAGCAGTTTGATGGCTCCTATGGGCAATGTAATGGCGCTCATTAGCGCTTGTCACCCAGCATCTGATGCATATAAAAGACCCGATGGGATTTAAGGGACTTCACAACAAAGAAAACTCCCATGAAATCCTCCATATCACTAAATCAATAACTATTTATCCCTCCTTCACTATTCAACCCCCCCCCCCCCCCAAAACTGACTTCATAGCTGTATTATCGCCACACGATTAACATGCAAATGAGAAGACACGCATAAGTTAATTATTCATGCCCCTCTCTAAATATTGATACCTAATTGTCAGGACCACATTAACACAGATTGGCAGCGCGAACCGGAAACCGATTTGGCTGTAAATAGACGAGGCTTCGTACACCCGGGAACGTGACGAATATTTTTATTCATTTATTTATGTATTAATTTTATTATTATTTTTTACTTTTAATCTTTTATAAGCAGAATGTCTTTTAAGATTCACATCTTTCAAATTGCATCAGGTTTGTGGTTCTGTGATATATAAACCGGAGATAAGAATGTGAGCTCCAATTCTGCCTGTTTTGTAACTGCCTGTATCTCCGGATTTATAGACCACACATCCATAGCCCTAAAGATGACATTTTTATCTTTAATATGACACCAGCACCATCTGAAGTGACCCTTCCCTGCGGGATTGACTAGGTAAATGGCTGAGATTATACTAGAATAGGGATTCTAGAAAGACATTCATCACCCTGATTTTACACTCGCGCCAAATATCTGCAGCGTAATACAGTAGCATAAGATTTTAAAAAAAGTGATGTAGACTATGGATTTTCTCCCCTGCAGAATAAAATAATGATCACTTTCCTTCCTTGTGCGCTGCCGGCGTATTTGGCATGCATATTTCTTACATTGAGGTCTATGGGAGAGTGAAAATCCATCAATGGGGCTTATTACTAAGGGTCCGCGGTTCACATTTCCGTGAGTGTTTCCAACGTTTTCGGGGATCGAGCTGGCAGGGACAGGTATTAGCAGGCATTGTGTTGCAGCGCAGATCGGATTTTGGCGCAATCGTGCCGGCTTTCATGTGACACAAATCGGGGGGGGGATAGGATTTGTTGCCTGTCGGACGATCCGACTGATTCGGACTAAGTGCAAATTTAACTTAAAATTGTGTCACACTTTCATGCATTGGAGAAGAAGGTGAACTCCGGCGGACCTGAGCGGGGAAGCGACACCTGCTGATTGGGCCGACGATCTTAGTGAATTGCTGCACAGGCATTATCATCCGACAATGCACTTTCGGACCCTCCGGACGGTTAGTTAGAGTCTGAGAAAAAAAAGAAAAAAAGCATACGGAAAATCCACCTAAAAACCCTAAAAACACAACAATAATCGGCACAAGCTGCGCACAGATCACGAGTTTGGATCGTTTTTTCTGTGTTGCACCTGAGCTGTCAGTATCTTGTTGTATGCTGGTGTTAGTTATTGTTTTTCTGTATTATTCTTGGTGGCTCTAATACATCACATTAGTCTCCGCCAGCGCCGCTCGCCCGCACGTATTATAGATGTCTCCATCGCAACGCTAGAAATAGAGTCTCCGCTCAGCAATAGAATCATTTGCAGTTAGTTGTAGGGACTCGCTGTATAATGAATTGCTGTTAGTTTTCTGGCTGATCCGTTCTCTGGAATATAAATGACGCCGGTACTGAGCGGATCTCTTACCTCAGCAGTTCTCCATCCTCGCACCTCCAGGCCGTCTTCATTACCACCCGGATGCGCTAGGAGGATTCTCCATCATTCCCCTAGCTGTAATATACTCATCATCCAATACCTGATGTGCGCGTGAGGCGGGGTCTCACATCACTTTACATAAACGCAGTGTGAACACAGCCTGAGCCCTCCTGCACATGACTGTAAGGTGGGGGGGCAGTGAAGTGGCCGGATATTTTCCGGGGGTTTCACGAAGCTGTGCAAAATATAGGACATGTCCTATATTTTGACCAAATACAACAGCGGCATGTATGGAGAGGGGAGGGGAGAGGAGCGCTCACCTCTCCTCCTCCTGGTCGTGTGCCCAATCGGGAGAGTCCACTCTTATGCGCATGGGGCCTTCCCACGTGGCTTTTTCGCTGCGTTTTTAAACGCATCCAAAACTAAAGTGGGAGGGTTTTTGGCCAAAACGCATATACATTTGCAATGAAACGCATGTGTTTTTAGGCAGACCGCCCCTTCCACTTGCTTTTGAATGCGTTAAAAAACGCAACGAAAATGCCACATGGGAAGGCGCCCTCAATAGATACCGTCACACAACATGTTCCGTTCTCAGGTCACAAACCGTGGTCCATTTTTATTCCGCTATCATGCCTCAGTTCGTGTCATCCGAAATTCCGTGTCCCATTTTCCCCAAAAAAAAGAGTCACTCCTGATCGCATGTGTTTCAGTGGTAATGTGCAAGCTATGGGGCCATAGCCCTCCTGTGTTTAGTTTGAATTGCATTACAAAGCACAAGTGACGCACAATGGGGCAGATTTATCAAGCAGTCTGAAAGTCAGAATATTTCCAGTTGCCCATGGCAACCAATCACAGCTCAGCTTTCATTTCACCAGTGCTCATGAATATTTTAAAGGGGAGCTGTGATTGGTTGCCATGGGCAATTGGAAATATTCTGACTTTCAGACTGCTTGATAAATCTGCCCCAATGTGTGAACATTTTCCATGCAGAACCTAAGGGCGCGCTCACACGTCGCGTTTTGTCCTGCGTTTTCATTGCGTTTGAAACGCATTACAACAGCTGAGGAGAGGTGATTTTAATTACATTACTGTTAATATTTGTTAACGCAATGATATTACGTTAACACACAGTTAACACCTGAGTTAACACCACGTTTACAATGGTTTTGTAAATGCAAATGTTAACATTAATGTAACCAATGAAAATGCACCCAAAACGCAACGTGTGGACGTGGCTGATCTATAGTGTGTCAGGCTGTGTGCATATGACACCAGTGTATCTAAGTACCAAGTATTCTAGTTTTTTTCTGGGTGTTATAAAGGTTTTTTATCACAAATGAAACATTTTTACTTTTTTTATCCACTTTGTAGCAAAGTGGCAGAGCGGGGCACAGAAAAATCTAGAAGTTTAGGGAAATCTGTATCATCTGACTTTCTGGCCACGTTGGACACAAGCGTTTGTGTGCGTTAGGCTGATGTGTTTGCAGAGCGTGCATGTGAACCTTAGTCTGCGCACACGTTCTTCAGATTCACCAAAACACCTAAGCCGGAGTAGGAAATGGTTGAGACTTTTACAAGTTATTCTTAAAGGGGTTTCCAAGTTTATTAACAGGCAGAACGAAAGGCACATAACGTTATACTCTCCAGGGCCCCCGCCAATGTAAGCAACAGATCCATCCCCGACTTCAGTGGATCAATTCAGCATTTAATTAGTAAAAAACGTATATATTTTTTTATACATTATTATTATTATTTTGCAGGAAAGCAGATGACGTGTTATTTATACATGGGTTACGGTGAATAATGGGATATAATATATCTGGTGTCCTAGCCGAGCGCTGTTACTCTGCCTGCCACCAATAGAGGGCAGGCTGACTGCAGGATGGCCTGTGTATTGCAGCTGGTGTAGCAGTGTTTTGCGCTCCTGAGATCTGTTTATGCAGTGTTTATTTTACTCCCCCACACATCGGGGCTCTGGCACCCCTTCTTCTTGTCTTGTGCCAGGTTGGCTGGTCCGCTTTATGCGCATTTTCCATGTTTATTAGGCAGGTAGAACAAAACTAACTAGAGACAGGATTAGGAGCCAGTTAAAGGGCCGGCAAGTTATGGATGTCACAAAAATCTGTGCTTTTCAATGAAGCAAAGAAATCCAAAATGCACCAGACTTTGCGTCTGGGGCATCCGACATGAAGGGGTTGTCCGGTGAAGTTAAGTTAGGCCCCATGGACAGGACAGAGTCTAATCTGGTGGTCTGTGGGTTCTCAGTGATGGATCATGAGAACGGGGGTCAGTTGTACCCCAGATAAATAGAGCAGACAGTCGTGCATGCGCCGGCTGTTCTGTTCATCTCTATGGACGAGTGCGGTGCTTGGGTATCTCCGTCAGCGCCATAGAGATGGACCAAAAACTACGGTGAAGAAGGGGGTTTGGGCATCACAGTGATAGTGCACTGCGTTCGGTCCATGAGAAAGGGATCTTTCAGCGTCCATTGCAGGTCCACCAAATAACGTGTGCGCTGTTTGTGTTGTATCTGTGTCCGTTTTTTTTTTTATCCATGTCCATGCATCATCAAACCCTGGGTCGCCATAATCATCAAGTGGACTGCACACATGGATAACATCATTGCGCGGTCCGTTTTGTTTTGAAGACCTGAACTCTGTGAAATACCGCACAAACCTGGCCAGGAATAGGACGTGACCGTTTTGTCCGTTTTCCATTATCCTCATTAAGATGTAAAAACTGTAAAAAACGCATGAGGTTTTTTTTGACTAACTACTTAAAACTGCCTAAAAACGTGTTCAAAACGCAATGTGTGCCACCACCCTCATCCGTCTCTCTGCCCTGGATAGTAGGGTGACGCTCCCTCACTATTATAGATGGATTTGATGTAGGAGGCCGTACATTATAATAAGGAGTTAATCCGTGGTGGAGCGCAACCTGGCGGTGTGAATGCAGCACCCCTCCGCTGTCCTCATAGCGGGTGCTGACCTGATAGCGCTTGGCTCAGCTCCCAGGATATGACCGCAGTATAAAGTTACCAGATGGATATACAATGTATCAGCGTCCTCACAAGAGGTGTAGATAAGGAGGACTGTGTCGGCTCTGTATCCTCCCATCCCGGGGGGATCATCCTGACCTCCGGTTCCGGGCCCCACCTCTCCGATCTGCTCGTTCCCACGTCTCAGATGGATCCTGGATCAATTGTATAGAGATACAAGAACCGCCATGTGCACTGCCTGCACCACGACTGGGGTCATTGGACCAAAGTCCCAATTGTTACTTATTACCTATGTCCACCAACGAGACAATGCCCGGTCCTATCTGTGTCTCTGTGACATAACACCGCGTCCGAGGACGTTACGGTTCTGCTGCATGGTCCTCCCTGTGACAAGCGGGCCGGAGACGTCTCTGCATACATTATACTGCACTGCACCATGCGCCGGAGGAGAACCCTCGCTGCTGGCTGCCATGGTAACAGCTGGATTGCGAGTGTGTGGCTTTAAACCACTTCACTGCTGGTGCGCTGACTTTTTAAAGATGTTTTTTTCCCCCCTCCTCATCCTCGCTTTTGAAATTTCTGAAGGCATCCATTCATACAGCCGCCTCTTGTTCGCTAATTAATACAGGCGAGTGTTCTCTGGCGCTTTAATTACCGAGCATTATGCCGCGCCAAATCATAGAATTTACAAAGCTCATACAAGGGGGAGGTAGTGAGAAGGAGGGCAGAATACAATCCCACAGGGGGTTGTAACTACTTAGATGCATTCAATAGATTGGCAGAATTCAGGGGCAGTCAGACTACACAGGGTTTGTATGTAGTCTGTAACCATGGAGATACAGTTACATTGAAACTATAATATGAATCGGTTGCAAAGGTGACCCGGATCTCAAAGAGGATTTTCATCAGAATGATAAAATAAAAATTCTTTTTTTATATAGCCACCACAGATTACCAGCGCTGCACGAACTTGTCAGAACAGTCCCTGTCCCCAATGGGCTCACAACCTAATCCACCTACCATATGTTTTGGAGTGTGAAGGAAACCGAGGACCCGGAGGAAACCCACGCAAACACGGGAGAACATACAAACTCTTTGCAGATATTGACCTGGATGGGACTTGAACCCAGGACCCCAGTGCTGCAAGGCAGAAGTGCTAACCACTGAGCCACCGTGCTGCCCCGTATTGATCATAAACTTTGCTAATCACTAATCCTGGGAATCAGCTCCGTTTAGTGGTGACATCAAGAACTACACATCAGCTCTAATACATTTGTAATGGGCTCAGCTGCAATTCCCAGGTCGGCTACTAAACATAACACAAAACTGGAGTCCCGGGTCTGATCCCTTTTAAGCCAAGTGGTCTGGTTGTCTGACCCACACCAATCTTAGTAAATCCCCTTTAAATATGTGCAACATCCCCCACCGGGGCCTAGCCTTTTCTCGGGCCTGGAGTCAGCCGGCCCGCAGTACCTGAGTGGCTGGCGGTTGCTTGGTATGGGGGAACCGGAGGGCTGTCCTACACCTGGCAGGTCTCCAGCAGGGTGGTTTTGGCAAGAAATGATGAGGGAGAGGCTGTTGTAGCGGATCTCCTGGGGCAACCCTTTGGGGTGTGGAGTATGAGTCTCTGTGTGGTGGACAGGGTGCCCGTGATGGTGACAGCCGTAGTAGCAGGGACCAGACGGAGGCAGAGGTTCAACAAAACAACTTACAGTCTTTATGGAACCGACAGGAACGCAGCAACGTGCCTTTAACAGAGTGATGGAGTGCTGAGATGCAGTTGGAGGGAGCCACAGGATTGTAGAGCGCCAGCCTGGATGCAGAGGGCAGGCTTGGAGGTAGCTGTGTCCTAAAAGGATGCTTCAGCTTGTCCTGGAGGGCTTCAGGTATCACCCTTGAAGGTAGGATGATACCCCTTTCCTCACTATACTAGCTATTAGCTCCACCTTCAGGCAGGGGCTAGGCTCTTCCTGCTCTGGTCTGGTATGCTAGCTGTACAGACTCCCGCAGAGTCTGTACTGGAGTAACTCCAGTCTGCTTCTTCTGCTCTCTACTCTCTTCTGAGAGAACTGACTTCTAGAACATTCTGGCCAGGGGTTTTGTTACTCCCACTGGTCAGGTGGTGGCTGCTCCTCCAATTACATCTCAGCTCACAGAAACAGTGTGTAACACATGTGATTGATGACACATCTTACAATCACACAAAACACTTAACTCCTCCTTACCAGGCAGGATCTACCACTGCAATGTTCCCCTGTGTCCTATAAGGACTATGTAGTGTGATGTAGTGACATGCTGGGGGCTGAACTAGACCCTACACCAGCGGCAAGCTACATGGTGGGACGTATTCGCAACAACTCCTCTGCCTTGCATCGGCGAGGGTGTTGCATATGCAATCCATCATGATAAACCAGGGGCACGTACCCATAAATCCAGACACTGTGACTGTGGTATCTTCTTATACTTGTTAACCATGGCCTCCTGCCTTCTAATAATTATGTTAATTAGCCGACTGCACGCCCCATTTCTCCCTCCTGCAGCACATTACTCCCATATCAATCCCTTCTTCGAAACATGACTCCCCCCTGCAGCACATTACTCCCGCATCCCCTCCTCTGCAGGTATTACACTAACATCAGCCCCTAATTTCCCTCCTGCAGCATATTACTCAAGCATTACCGCCTCCTGCAGCACATTACTCCAATGCCACTCCCTCTGGTGGCCGAGCTAAGGGTGATGCTACACGTCCTGTTTTTGGACCGTTTTAAATCATGAGTTTTTGACTGTTTACCATGGTAAACAGGTAAAAACGGGTGCATTTTAAAAACGCATGCGTTTTTAAACGGACTGAAAATGCATGCTTAAAAACGGGACGTGTGGCATCACCCAGTGTCCTGTAAGTGCCCGTTTTGGATGATAACCCGGTCTAACACTTCTATAAACACGTATAGGCTGTGGGGTCATTACGGATCGTCTCTGTTGGAGACTGATGGAGCGTTGGTGTCATCACATCTCATTGTGATGAAGAGGAATAACCAAAATCTTTAGCGCAAAGTCTACGCCGTGAGATAATATAGTCTTACAATTTACTGCGACAAACCAGGAACCCGGTCGGAGCCCCCTGTAACTCGCCGCCGCCCTATAACCTTCAGCTTCCTTATCCCCCTGTGACCTGATCGCCCTGTACCTGGCACCCGGCTCCCTCTCGCATGAATTACGGGCTGTGTGATCTGTTCGGCGTCACCATCTACTAGGGATCCTCATATTTCACACTTGTTTTGGCCCATAGATACAATGTAACAGCCGAGGCCTCCTGTCAGCAGGATGGAACAAGTCAGAACATTGGCACATCCCTGGATGTATCTGAGCTGTGTGTGCGTGACAGTGTATCAGCCATAACTTGCACATCCAGATAATGTAATGCGAGCATGGCCCTTTCCTTTGGCACGGACATATTATATGTGATGGGAGCGGCGGCCTCGGAGGCGCAGTCAGGAAGGGGGGAATGGGATAAAATATTCCGGTTTGCTCCAACACATTTTATTCACACATACAATTCCTGCCATCCCCAGCTTGTATAAATCATACAGAGCGCCGGAGGGAAAGAGGAACAGCGGCCCCTGGATTCTGGAGACACAGGACAGTTATATCCATAGTAGACCAACTTGTACGCCATATATAAGATGTATCGCCTGCCCGTGAATAACTCCCCTCCTGCCGAAGATTTCATGCAGACGGGATGGGGGTGGGTGTATCTCTTTCTCTGAAGTTGGGAGTATTGTAACCTTCTGCCGAGAATAAAGGCTCCACTTTTAGACTTTGCGATGTTCATTTGTATAAGGTATATTGTAGTTTCACATGCCGTTACACTGTGCAGGAGACAGTGTAACAGCCTGTGAAGCTATAGCACAGAGGGTCTCTAGGAACACCCCCAGAGCCCTTCAGCCTCATTAGCATAATTATAAAAGTTGAGGTCGTGGATATAAAAAATAAGAATATTACTACAGTCACGGTGCCTGGATCTATGAGTAATGTCCCTGGTTTATCAGGATGGATTTTGATGGTAGTTTAACCTTGACACATCAGAAGTTAAAAAGTCAAATAATTTTTTTTCAGTATACAGAAAAATTTGGAAAAATATCTCTCCCCTGTGCTGGGCTCTGAATCTTGGCGGACATGAAATGATGATGTTACAGGTTTTGTAAATCTAGCGGCTGAGCCAATCACTGGCCTCCGTGATTATGCGCCGTTCATTCAGAGGTGACATTTAGGACCCATTCACACAACCTATGGATATCCTACACGATGGAGGTTTTGCAGTTGAGCTATACTGTGTGGATGTACTGTCATTATTGCATGCATTTATTACTATTAATGGGCTTATTACCTGCTAATTGTATATAATAACCTCCTATGTCCCCACACATACATATATACATATAGGTTAATGGCCGCAGATATTCCCTATGGATACATTGTATTTGTTCTGTTTTGTATGAGGCTCCCTCTTCTGGCTGTCAGGAGAACTGCATAGGCTGAGTATATTGCAGCTTCTCCACTGCTGCTCTCATGGTTGTGTGATCTTTCTCAATCACTAATTATCAACTCATTTAAAGGAAAATCTCCCATCTTGAAGGGATTGCCTGGCATTTTGTGCATTTTTCATCCTGACGATGTATCTCTGTTTCACAGCGCCAATATTTTACAAGTTTCATGCACTTCTGCAAATTGGGATGCATGGTTATTCCTTCAGGGAGCCAGAGTGAAAAAGAGTCATAAAAAGTTACAAACAAAATAGGAAATTCAATAACATGGTCAGATGACACAATAGCGGTGATGTCCCTATTCACAAGAGCTGACAATCTATGAGGATGCTGCAGTTTAATAGCAATGGTCATCAAATGGGTTGTACCAATTATAATTGTGATCCCTTATCCACCACAGGATCGGAGCGGACCCACATCAGCCCAGCATGCATTCAATTATAGAGAAATGTCAGAAATTGCTGAGCACAACGCTCGGGTATCTCTGCTTCTTTAAAAGTTATTGCACAGTAAGGGCAATTTCACATTAGCGTTGAAGTTCAGCTTCAGTTGCGCATCTGTTGTGTTTTTCTTCCGTTTTCTCCTGATGTTTTTCTAAGTTTTTTCTTTTTTGCGGACCCGTAGCCTTCCATTGTTGTCCGAGATCCGCATCGGAGAAAAAAATAGGACGTTTCATCATTTTTTCCACGGACAATGGATGAGTGAAATAAGAAGCCAATATGAAAACACCCATAGAAATCAATGGCTTTGTAAGGCTTCCGTGGAAATCACCTCACGCCAATGTGAAAGAGCCCTTAGTGTCGCAGTGAGTGAGAAGGCGGCGGTCACACGTACCGCTAGGCGTCCGTTCCAGAGAAACGCATGTGAAACGCAGGCTTATCAATCGCATGCGTTTCTCTGGAAACGCATGTGCGTTCGGGCCGAGGACCGTCCCCTGTGCGCTAGTGTCGCGTTATGAATGGACGTGTGACAGCGGCCAGAAGGAGAAACTATTTGTGGTGATCGTTTGTGTTATGTCCAATCTTGTTATTCTATCTTGATAAGGGATAACAGTCAAATTTTGGGCAACAAAGGTGTTAAAAAACATGGCTGCTTTCTTCCAAAAACTGAACCACAGCGGACGATGAATTGTGCCGGTATCGCAACTCAGCTGCATAGAGATGAATGGAGCTGAGCTGCAGTACCGGCACAGACCATAGTCAGGTGTGGCGCTGTTTTTGAAAACAAGCAGCCATCATTTTCATCCTTTGAGTGCACATGGCAGCACCACAGACCACAGATACAAGGGGAACGTGCGCACATCTGTGTCACGGATCTGTATTTCTATGGGCGTATCCATTCCTAGTGTACAATCTTTCCTGGCTGTATATATACCTGACCTTGTGCTTGGTACATGAGCCCTCCTGTCGGCCAGGGGGTGCGCGGGGAGACTAGGGGAAGGGCTGTGAGGTTGTAAAATGACAGATTTCTATGCGATTAGGCATCTGGGTGCAGCAGTTTGATGGCTCCTATGGGCAATGTAATGGCGCTCATTAGCGCTTGTCACCCAGCATCTGATGCCATATAAAAGACCCGATGGGATATTAAGGGACTTCACAACAAAGAGAAACTCCCATGAAATCCTGCCATATCACTAAATCAATAACTATTTATCCCTCCGGTCACTATTCAACCCCCCCCCCCCCCCCATAAACTGACTTCATAGCTGTATTATCGCCAGCAACGATTAACATGCAAATGAGAAGACACCGAATAGTTAATTATTCATGCCCCTCTCTAAATATTGATACCTAATTGTCAGGACCACATTAACACCGATTGGCAGCGCGAACCGGAAACCGATTTGGCTGTAAATAGACCGAGGCTTCGTACACCGGGAACGTGACGAATATTTTTATTCATTTATTTATGTATTAATTTTATTATTATTTTTTACTTTTAATCTTTTATAAGCAGAATGTCTTTTAAGATTCACATCTTTCAAATTGCATCAGGTTTGTGGTTCTGTGATATATAGAACCGGAGATAAAGAAGTGTGAGCTCCAATTCTGCCTGTTTTTGTAACTGCCTGTATCTCCGGATTTATAGACCACACATCCATAGCCCTAAAGATGACATTTTTATCTTTAATATGACACCAGCAGCATCTGAAGTGACCCTTCCCTGCAGGGACTGACTAGGTAAATGGCTGAGATTATACATAGAATAGGGAATTCTAGAAAGGACATTTCATCCCCTGATTTTACACTCGGCGCCAAATATCTGCAGCGTAATACAGTAGCATAAGATTTTAAAAAAAGTGATGTAGACTATGGATTTTCTCCCCTGCAGAAAATAAAATAATGATCACGTTACCTTCCTTGTGCGTCCTGGCGTATTTTGGCATGCATATTTCTTACATTGAGGTCTATGGGAGAGTGAAAATCTTCATCAATGGGGCTTATTTACTAAGGGTCCGCGGTTCGCATTTCCGTGAGGTTTTCCAACGTTTTCGGGGATCGAGCTGCAGGGACAGGTATTTAGCAGGCAATTGTGTTGCACGCGATCGGATTTTGGCGCAATCGTGCCGGCTTTCATGTGACACAAATCGGGGGGCAATGGGATTTGTTGCCTGTCGGACGATCCGACTGATTCGGACTAAGTGCAAGATTTAACTTAAAAATTGTGTCACACTTTCATGCATTGGGAAGAAGAAGGTGAACTCCGGCGGACCTGAGCGGGGAAGCGACACCTGCTGGATATTGGGCGCACGATCTTAGTGAATTGCGACACAGGGCATTATCATCCGACAATGCACTTTCGGAACTCCTCCGGACGGGTTAGTTAGAGGTCTGGAGAAAAAAAGAAAAAAACGCATACGGAAAATCCACCTAAAAACACCTAAAAACACAACAATAAATCGGCACAAGCTGCGCACAGATCAGCGAGTATTGGATGCGTGTTTTCTGTGTGTGCAGCCTGAGCTGTCAGTATCTTGTTGTATGGCTGGTGTTAGTTATTGTTATTCTGTATTATTCTTGGTGGCTCTAATACATCACATTAGTCTCCGCCAGCGCCGCTCGCGCCGCACGTATTATAGACGTCTCCATCGCAGGACGCTAGAAATATGAGTCTCCGCTCAGCAAATAGAATCATTTGCAGTTAGTTGTAGGGACGTCGCTGTATAAATGAATTGCTGTTTGTTTTCTGGCTGATCCGTTCCCTGGAATATAAATGACGCCGGTACTGAGCGGATCTCTTACCTCAGCAGTTCTCCCTCCTCCAGGCTGTCTTCATTACCACCCGGATGCGCTAGGAGGATTCTCCATCATTCTCCATAGCCGTAATATACTCATCATCCTAATACTGGGATGTGCGCGTGAGGCTGGGGTCTCACATCACTTTACATAAACGCAAACGCATCCAAAACGAAAGTGGGAGGGTTTTTGGCCAAAACGCATATACATTTGCAATGAAACGCATGCGTTTCAGGCAGACCGCCCCTCCCACTTGCTTTTGAATGCGTTTAAAAACGCGACGAAAATGCCACATGGGAAGGCGCCCTCAATAGATACCTTCACACAACATGTTACGTTCTCAGGTCACAAACCGTGGTCCATTTTTATTCCGCTATCGTGCGTCAGTTCGTGTCATCCGAAATTCCGTGTCCCATTTTCCCAAAAAAACAGTCACTCCTGATCGCATGTGTTTGAGTGGTAACGCGCAAGCTATGGGGCCATTGCCCTCCTGTGTTTAGTTCGAATTGCGTTACAAAGCACGAGTGACGCGCAATGTGTGAACATTTTCCATGCAGAACCTAAGGGCGCGCTCACACGTCGCGTTTTGTCCTGCGTTTTCATTGCGTTTGAAACGCATTACAACTGCTGAGGAGAGGTGATTTTTAATTACATTACTGTTAATATTTGTTAACGCAATGATATTACGTTAACACACAGTTAACACCTGAGTTAACACCACGTTTACAATGCGTTTTGTAAATGCAAATGTTAACAGTAATGTAACACAATGAAAATGCACCCAAAACGCAACGTGTGGACGTGGCTGATCTATAGTGTGTCAGGCTGTGTGCATATGACACCAGTGTATACATAAGTACCAAGTATTCTAGTTTTTTTCTGGGTGTTATAAAGGTTTTTTACATCACAAATGAAACATTTTTATCTTTTTTATCCAACTTTGTAGCAAAGTGGGCAGAGCAGGGGCACAGAAGAAATCTAGAAGTTTAGGGGAAATCTGTATCATCTCTGAGCTTTCTGGCCATGTTGGCACAATGCGTTTTGTGTGCGTTAGTCTGGCGCACAGCGTTCTTCAGATTCACCAAAACACCTAAGCCGGAGTAGGAAATGGTTGAGACTTTTACAAGTTAGTCTTAAAGGGGGTTTCCAAGTTTATTAACAGGCAGAACGAAAGGCACAATACGTTATACTCTCCAGGGCCCCCATAATGTCAAGCAACAGATCCAGTCCCCGACTTCAGTGGATCAATTCAGCATTTAATTAGTTAAAAAACGTATATATTGTTTTATACATTATTATTATTATTTATGCAGGGAAAGCAGATGACGTGTTATTTATACATGGGGTTACGGGTAGAATAATGGGATATAATATTATCTAGGATGTCCTAGCGAGCGCTGTTACTGCCTGCCACCAATAGAGGGCAGGCTGACTGCAGGAATGGCCTGTGTATTGCAGCTGGTGTAGCAGTGTTTGCGCTCCTGAGATCTGTTTATGCAGTGTTTATTTTACTCCCGCCACCCATCGTGGCTCTGGCACCCACTTCTTCTGTCTTGTGCCAGGTTGGCTGGCTCCGCTTTATGCGCATTTTCCATGTTTATTAGGCAGGTAGAACAAAACTAACCAGAGACAGGATTAGGAGCCAGTTAAAGGGCCAGCAAGTTATGGATGTCACAAAAATCTGAGCTTTTCAATGAAGCAAAGAAATCCAAAATGCACCAGACTTTGATTCTGGCGCATCCGACATGAAGGGGTTGTCCGGTGAAGTTAAGTTAAGAGTCTAATCTGGTGGTCTGTGGGTTCTCAGTGATGGATCATGAGAACGGGGGTCAGTTGTACCCCAGATAAATAGAGCAGACAGTCGTGCATGCCTGTTCATCTCTATGGACGAGTGCGGCGCTTGGGTATCTCCGTCAGCGCCATAGAGATGGACCAAAAACTACGGTGAAGAAGGGGGTTTGGGCATCACAGTGATAGTGCACTGCGTTCGGTCCATGAGAAAGGGATCTTTCAGCGTCCATTGCAGGTCCACCAAATAACGTGTGCGCTGTTTGTGTTATATCTGTGTCCGTTTTTTTTTATCCATGCCCATGCATCATCAAACCCTGGGTCGCCATAATCATCAAGTGGACTGCACACATGGATAACATCAGTGCGCGGTCCGTTTTGTTTTGAAGACCTGAACTCTGTGAAATACCGCACAAACCTGGCCAGGAATAGGACGTGACCGTTTTTGTCCGTTTTCCAATTATCCTCATTAAGATGTAAAAACTGTAAAAAACGCATGAGGTTTTTTGACTAACTACTTAAAAACTGCCTAAAAACGTGTTCAAAACGCCACGTGTGCCACCACCCTCATCCGTCTCTCTGCCCTGGATAGTAGGGTAGACGCTCCCTCACTATTAATAGGATGGATGTGATGTAGGAGGCCGTACATTATAATAAGGAGTTAATCCGTGGTGGAGCGCAGCACCTGGCGGTGTGAATGCAGCACCCCTCCGCTGTCCTCATAGCGGGTGCTGACCTGATAGCGCTTGGCTCAGCTCCCAGGATATGACGCGCAGTATAAAGTTACCAGATGGATATACAATGTATCAGCGTCCTCACAAGAGGTGTAGATAAGGAGGACTGTGTCTGCTCTGTATCCTCCACATCCCGGGGGGATCATCCTGACCTCCGGGTCCGGGCCCCACCTCTCCGATCTGCTCGTTCCCACGTCTCAGATGGATCCTGGATCAATTGTATAGAGATACAAGAACCGCCATGTGCACTGCCTGCACCACGACTGGGGTCATTGGACCAGAAGTCCCAATTGTTACTTATTACCTATGTCACCTACACGAGACAATGCCCGGTCCCATCTGTGTCTCTGTGACATAATCACGGCGTCCCGAGGACGTTACGGTTCTGCTGCATGGTCCTCCCTGTGACAAGCCGGGCCGGAGACGTCTCTGCATACATTATACTGCACTGCACCATGCGCCGGAGGAGAAACCCTCGCTGCTGGCTGCCATGGTAACAGCTGGATTGCGAGTGTGTGGCTTTAACCACTTCACTGCTGCGTGCGCTGACTTTTTAAAGATGTTTTTCCCCCCCTCCTCATCCTCGCTTTTGGAAATTTCTGAAGGCATCCATATTCATACAGCCGCCTCTTGTTCGCTAATTAATACAGGCGGAGTGTTACTGGCGCTTTAATTACCGAAGCATTATGCCGCGCCAAATCATAGAATTTACAAAGCTCATACAAGGGGGAGGTAGTGAGAAGGAGGGGCAGAATACAATCCCACAGGGGGTTGTAACTACTTAGATGCATTCAATAGATTGGCAGGAATTCAGGGGCAGGTCAGACTACACAGGGTTTGTATGTAGTCTGTAACCATGGAGACACAGATACATTGAAACTATAATATGAATCGGTTGCAAAGGTGACCCGGATCTCAAAGAGGATTTTCATCAGAATGATAAAATAAAAATTCCATTATTTATATAGCGCACACAGATTACCAGCGCTGCACAGAACTTGTCAGAACAGTCCCTGTCCCCAATGGGGCTCACAACCTAATCCACCTACCAGTATGTTTTGGAGTGTGGAAGGAAACCGGAGGACCCGGAGGAAACCCACGCAAACACGGAGAGAACATACAAACTCTTTGCAGATATTGACCTGGATGGGACTTGAACCCAGGACCCCAGCGCTGCAAGGCAGAAGTGCTAACCACTGAGCCACCGTGCTGCCCCGTATTGATCATAAAACTTTGCTAATCACTAATCCTGGGAATCAGCTCCGTTTAGTGGTGACATCAAGAACTACACATCAGCTCTAATACATTTGTAATGGGCTCAGCTGCAATTCCCAGGTCCGGCTACTAAACATAACACAAAACTGGAGTCCCGGGTCTGATCCCTGTTAAGCCAAGTGGTCTGGTTGTCTGACCCACACCAATCTTAGTAAATCCCCTTTAAGGAAATATGTGCAACATCCCCCACCGGGGCCTAGCCTTTTCTCGGGGCCTGGAGTCAGCCGGGGCCCGCAGTACCTGAGTGGCTGGCGGTTGCTTGGTATGGGGGAACCGGAGGGCTGTCCTACAGCCTGGCAGGTCTCCAGCAGGTGGTGTTGGCAAGAAATGATGAGGGAGAGGCTGCTATAGCGGATCTCCCTGGGGCAACCCTTTGGTGTCTAGAGTATGAGTCTCTGTGTGGTGGACAGGGTGCCTGTGATGGTGACAGCCGTAGTAGCAGGGACCAGACGGAGGCAGAGGTTCAACAAAAACAACTTACAGTTCTTTATTGGAACCGACAGGAACCGCAGCAACGTGCCTTTAACAGAGTGCTGGAGGTGCTGAGATGCAGTTGGAGGGCGACCCAGGATGTAGAGGCCAGCCTGGATGCAGAGGGCGGTTGGAGGTAGCTGTGTCCTAAAGGATGCTTCAGCTGTCCTGGAGGGCTTCAGGTATCACCCTTGAAGGTAGGATGATACCCCTTTCCTCACTATACTAGCTATTAGCTCCACTCTTCAGGCAGGGGCTAGGCTCTTCCTGCTCTGGTCTGGTATGCTAGCTGTACAGACTCCGCAGAGTCTGTACTGGAGTAACTCCAGTCTGCTTCTGCAGACTCCTAGGTCTGACTGCTCTCTACTCTCTTCTGAGAGAACTGACTTCTAGAACATTCTGGCCAGGGGTTTTGTTATTCCCCACTGGTCAGGTGGTGGCTGCTCCTCCAATTACATCTCAGCTCACAGAAACAGTGTGTAACACATGTGATTGGATGACACATCTTACATCACACAAAACACTTAACTCCTGCCTTACCAGGCAGGATCTACTACTGCAGTGTTCCCCTGTGTCCTATAAGGACTATGTAGTGTGATGTAGTGACATGCTGTGGGGCTGACTAGACCCTACACAGGCGGCAAGCTACATGGTGGGACGTATTCGCAACAACTCCTCTGCCTTGCATCGGCGAGGGTGTTGCATATGCAATCCATCATGATAAACCAGGGGGCACGGACCATAATAATTTCCAGGGAACCCACGGTTGGGACGGTGGGTATTTCTTCCTTTATACTTGTTAACCATGGCCTCCTGCCTTCTAATAATTATGTTAATGAGCCTGAAGGACTCTGGGGTGATACCAGAGTCACCTGTGCTGCAGCTTCACCGGCGGTTACACTGGGGCAGATTTACTTACCCGGTCCATTCGCGATCCAGTGGCGCGTTCTCTGCGCTGGATTCGGGTCCGGCCGGGATTCACTAAGGCAGTTTCTCCGCCGCCCACCAGGTGGCGCTGCTGCGCGGAAGTCCGCTGAGATGCACTCAAGTTCACCGGCCTATTCCTAGTGAAGATAAGGGCAAGCTCCGCGACACTTTTTGTTTTTTAAATGCGATGGTTTTGCCGAATCCGTCGGGTTTTTGTTTGGCCACGCCCCCCGGTTTCCGTTGCGTGCATGCCAGCGCCGATGCGCCACAATCCGATCGGGTGCGCCAAAATCCCGGGGCAATACAGGGAAAATTGGCGCAAATCGGAGATATTCGGGTAACACGTTGGGAAAACGCGAATCGGGCCCTTAGTAAATGACCCCCACTGTCTCTACTCCTCTGATCCCACAGCACTTCCCCCCTCTGTCTCAGTGGGAAGGGAAATGCTCCAGCAAACTGTAACTCAGTTTAACTCTGCTGCACTCAGGGGCTCTGGTAATACCTCCATAGCCCTTCTGCCTCATTAGCATAATGTAAAAGTTGATTTTAGAAGGAAGGAGGCCATGGATAACAAATATAAGCAGATTACCACAGTCCCGGTGCCTGGATCTATGAGTAATGTCCCTGGTTTATCAGGATGGATTGTGATGGGAGATTTCCTTTAAATTATATAACAGTAGAGATATATAGAGTAGAGAAGAAGTAGAGATGGTTCCAAAAGCCAAATCTCTTCTGAAAGGACATCAACTCGTGAACTACATCTGTATTCTCGGAGGGAGGCTAATCTGAAAGTGCTCAGCAGCTTATAATAGTGTGGCGGCTGATATCAGTCACACGTAAGTATGTGAATGTCTCTGGACGGTGTCAGTACTGGAGATAGGAGACATGAGTGGTGACTGTGGGGGGCAGGAGGGGGGCGGGGGGTAAAGATTTGTGTATTGGATCTTAAGTTATGTCTTGGTCTTAGTTGCCTCTGAGAAATGCAACACTGCTTTTAGTTTACTGCCCTCGCCAAGGCATGGTGGCATATAGGTGCTCTTCCTTCACCCGCCACCAGGGGCACATGCCTAGCTGGAGTCTCCCATAGCTGTGCCCCATATGGTGGTGGTAATCACACCCTTACACATAGTATAATGATGATCGGGTGCTCTTAGGACCTTTGGACTACTTGGGTCCCATGGAGTTCACCGAAAGTGCATTGTCCGGCGATCATGCCCTGTGCCGCGATTCACTACAATCGTGCACCCGATATCCTGCATGTGTCGCTTCCCCGCTCAGGTCCCTGGAGTTCACCTTCTTCTTCCTAGTGTATGTAAGTGCTGTATCTTGCGACACAATTTGAATGTTAAATCCCGCGACCAGGCCGAATCAGTCGGATCGTCCGCCGGCACGCTCCCCGATTTCTGACGCATGAGAGCCGGCGCCGCTGCACCAAAATCCGATTGCGTGCAACACAAATCCCGAAAACGGCGAACAGTCCAAGGAAAGTGCAATCCGTGACCCTTAGTAAATAAGCCCCATTCTCTTCCATTCTTCTGATGTATCACTACTATCCCTTCTCTTCCTTGTGGACGCTCCTTGTCCCCCCTCCTAATAGATTGTAGATTTGTCAGGCAGTAATTGTTTCCATGTGAATGTGTCTCCATATATCATCCCATTTTCACTTATAAGGCAGGAACAGGCTGTGGACTCCACAAATCCTGCTCATTACCGTGCGCAAAACTACAAGGGAAGACATTAATAAAACCGCTGCCCCATCCATCTCTTTCATGTGGCAGATGATGCAGTAAGACACCATCAGCTGATTTCCCAAATTTTGTGTGGCCCCTCCATAGAGGCATAAGAGGGTTGGCTGAGCGGGTAGCACTTCTGGCTTGCGGCGCTGGGGTCCTTTGTTCAAATACCACTCTGGACAACATCTGCAAAGAGTTTGTATGTTCTCTCCGTGTTTGCGTGGGTTTCCTCCGGGTCCTCCGTTTTCCTCCCACACTCCAAAAACATACTGGTAGGTTGATTAGATTGTGAGCCCCATTGGGGACAGGGACTAGTTTGGTAAACTCTGTGCATCGCTGTGTAATCTGTGTAATATAAATAAAGAATTATTATCAGCTCCCATCCATCAGCAGTCATGGCCTCCGACTATGACAGACGCATCAGTCTCTTCTTCCAGTGACTGGTGTAATGTCGGATCAGCACTTCCCTGACGGCGTCTCAAGGTTACATAGAAGACGTCTAAACTTAGCGGAGAAGTTTCTATTGATTTTCCGTGTATAGGCAGTAGCGCTCTGTGTGTACGTGTATAGGCAGTAGCACGCGGTGTGTACGTGGGTGTAAATGAGCATCTCCCTGGTGACAGCATCAAGCTGGGTTTATAAGTAGAAAACATTAGGGCGGTAAAAGTCGTCCGAATTCTGGAGCTTTTACCATGAAACTGTAGACTCTGGGGCGCGTTTAGGAGTCAAACTGACTATAGAGGATCTTATCTACTTGTATATCGTATATATGTAATAAGGTCTTGTGTGTCTCCGTGGTTACCCAGTGTAGTCTGATATGGCGGTCAGGGGTTTCTCTGTATTATCTACCTGTTCTTCCTGGGTCTGTAGGGGGTAGACACTACTGGTGTTTTTTTGAAAGCATAGACTTAGAGTATAAATCTTACACACATACCTGTGTGTCTCCATGGTTACAGACTACACACTAACAAACTGTAGTCTGATCCTGCAGGAATATGTTACTCCCTTTTATCATTTTGGTCTACCGCCTGTAGGGGACCATGTGTAGTCTGACCCTGCAGTTGAGTTACTGCCTTTAGGAGGCTGAGACTAGTAATACTTTTTAAGTATTAGTGTTTTACAGTAATTTACTGTGTAATATCTGTGTGTCTCCGTGGTAACAGACTACAAACTAACCATGTGTAGTCTGGTCCTGCAGTGGTGTTACTCCCTCTCATTTTTATGTACTGTTAGTGACTGTAGGGGGTGGACACTACTGATACTTTTTTAAAAACCATAGCGTTAGATCATAAATCTCACATGCAGACCTGTGTGTCTCCGTGGTTACAGACTACAGACTAACCATGTGTAGTCTGATCCTGCAGTTGTGTTACTCCCTTTTGTCTGCCTATTCTTTTACTGCCTGTAGGGTGCTGGAGCTACTAATACCTTTTAAGTATTAGTGATTAAAGTATTTTATTGTGCAGATATGTGCCTCTCCGTGGTAACAGACTACAAACTAAAAATGTGTAGTCTGACACATCATTAATGTGTTAATCCCTATTATCTACTTTCTCTTCTACAGTCTGTAGGGACAAGACACAATTAATACTTTTTAATACTATAGTGTTTGTATAGAGTATATGTCTACCATGCTGACCTGTGTGTCACCGTGGTTACAGACTACAAACAAACCAAGCGTAGTCTGATCCCGAAGTGATGACATCATAGTGCAGGGGCTGATCCGAGGTGTAATCCAGGACTCGTTCTGGGGATGGGGAGCGGGGTGACACTTGCTTGACCCCCTTTTCCCCCCGTAAATGATGTGAATGTTTTTCATTCTTTCCTATTTTCCGTTCTAGGAAAGTCTGAGTTTCTGGAAGCAACGACCTGTTCCTTAACGTAAACTCGGCTTTATGACAGGACCAGATGTAAGAGGGTAACACTTCATACACGTCTGCGCCCCACAGAATCTGTCATTAAGTTTAAAAGGCTCAGACAGGAAATATTTCCCTAGAATTACAGAGCGGAGTGACCCAGAAGGAAGGGATTGGTGTAGTGTATATAAACCAGGGGCACTACTCCTAGACCCAGGCACCGCGGATCAGACGAGTCAGGCTGTGAGGCTGGAGGCAGAACATCATTTCACATGTTCATATATTGGACTTTATATGACTTATATCAGGGGGGGGTCAAACTCATTTCCCCCCAGGGTCACATCAGCCTTGTGGTTGCCTTAAAGGGGCCAATTATCATTTTGTTACTGTATAAATGTATCTACTTAATAGCCCACATTCATTAAAGCGTTTGCGCCCGTTTTCTGTTCGACTTTACACAGAAAAGAACGTGCAAACTGCTTGCGCATGTATTTATAAAGTGTCTGCGCCAGTTTTGTGTCGCTCCTGCTCTGTGTCCGTCAAGACAGAAAATTCTGCACATAAAGGGGCATTCCGGTGCCGAATCGGAACGTGCGACACATTTATCATGGAATTGTGTTGCACACTCTGGGGGTCATTTACTAAGGGCCCGAATCGCGTTTTCCCGACGTGTTACCCGAATATTTCCGATTTGCGCCGATTGTACCTGAATTGCCCCGGGATTGTGTCGCACGCGATCGGATTGTGGCGCATCGGCGCCGGCATGCGCGCGACGGAAATCGGGGGGCGTGGCCGAACGAAAACCCGACGTATTCGGAAAAACCGCCGCATTTAAAACCCGAAAAAGTGTCGCTTGGTGACCGCTTATCTTCACCTGGTCCGAGGTGGTGCATTCCGGCGCGTGGAGATGATTTTCAGCGCAGCAGCGCCACCTGGTGGACGGCGGAGGAACTACCTTCTTAAATCCCGGCCGGACCCGAATCCAGAGCAGAGAACGCGCCGCTGGATCGCGAATGGGCCGGGTAAGTAAATTTGCCCCTCTATGTTAAAGGTGCACCAATAAAAAAAAGTTGGTGCACTCTGTCGGAGCAGTGCAGGGGGCGCCAGATTCATGAAGAACGTGCAACACAATTCCGGAATCTGGCGCCCCCTTCAGACTACACAGCCAAACTGCGCATAGTACAGATTGCACTGTTTTTAGTAAATGTTCCCCATTGTTAAATGAGCTGAGACACCGCCATGGCAAGGATGTGCCCCCCACAAGGATGTGCCCCCCACAAGGATGTGCCCCCCACAGCAGCCAATAGTCATAGTGCCCCCATAGCAGCTGGCAGCCTGAGTGCCCCCATAGGAGTCTCCGGCTAGCACTCGCTACCCCTTCCCCAATGTATATCCCGCTGTGGAAAAAATTAACTCACCTTTCCACACTCCCCAAAAATACAGCAGACTTTACTCCTTGGGCAGCGGCTCTGAAGCCGGCAGACATCATCTCGTCTGCCGGTTTCAATGCCGACACTTGCAGCCACTG
The DNA here is from genome assembly GCA_019512145.1 of Engystomops pustulosus. NCBI lineage: Eukaryota > Metazoa > Chordata > Amphibia > Anura > Leptodactylidae > Engystomops > Engystomops pustulosus. Next base: position 158,469,844 of record CM033647.1, on the reverse strand, counting down.
CACACAGGAGTTAAGAAGAAGCCTGATGCTTCTTATAGGGAGTGGGGAAAGGTGAGTATTGGAGTGTCGTTTTGTGGCGCGGCTGCACTAGTCATCATGCAACACAAATTTCTGCACTGAAGGGGGCGCTCCAGTGCTAAGCCGGACTGCGCGCCAGATTTAATATGCAAAGTGAGACAGAAATGTGTCGCACGCCCCATGTTAAAGGTGCACCAGAAAAAAGTGCTTAACTCTGTCAGGTCAGTTTAGGGAGCGTCAGATTCATGAAGAATGGGCACCAGAAATCCTGAATCTGCGCCCCCTGCACACTACACAGGACATTGCACATAGTACACACTGCACTGTTCTTGGTAAATGTGCCCCATTGTATTGGATCTTAATCTACGGCTCACATTCCCAATTGTGATTCAACAGCCTGTGTCTCTAATTTGTAGATCACAGAACCACAAGCCTGATGAGGTTGCGAAGATAAACTTCTCTTCTTTAATGTGATATCAGACCCATATTTCTAGCTGCTATGGAACCCAAGATATAGGCTTCTTAACAGACACTCCTCCTCCAGCCTCTGAGCCTGACTCATCTCAAACAAATATGACTCTTCTCTGCTCATTGTTACATGACTTTTTACCTACCCGAGGATAGTAGTTTAATGGGTAATGGGTAAAAAGGATAGTAGTTTAATGGGTAAAAAGTGGATTAAAAGTAAGTGTCAGGTTCTTTTTAAGAACAGCCCAGATGAAGCAGAATTTGGTGCTGTAGGATCCAAACTGATTCCAGTAATTTCTGACTCTGGGTACTTCCCTGTGGCCTATACGGGGTTAATAATGGCTGCCTGGTTCCATCATGTGCATCTTTTTCATACGTTCATTTCCTCGGCTCTTGGCGTATATCTCGGGGCTGTGCGCTCTCCATCATTCCTGGCTATTTTTATCTTCTTATCACAGTTATTTCCTCCAGCGAGTAGTTTCCTGGCGCAGGAGCGGGGCTGCAGGGGTCGCGCAGCGTTCTGTGCCGAGCAGGTGCCGAGCCTGTAATCATTTACCGGAGAAGTCAGCCGTGAGTCCTCCATCAGAGACGTGACCGGTGGGGGGCCATTATATAGAGGGAGGATGGGGACGACATATAGCAAGATTTACATGAAATCCGTAACAGAACATAGATATGGAACGTTATTCAGGTTGTTATTATGTATCCATGGAATTCCTGCTGCAAAGTGCAAAGGTCGTGATCACTTGTGTCTCCGGAGCTTACAATCTAATGCTGCACATTTACAGCAGAGAAGTCAATTCTACTCCCTGGAAACTTAAAGGGATTTCTCAACCTTAAACATATCAATGCTCTATTAAGAGATTTTTTGGGGTGCGACACTATGTGACCCCACCGATAAACTATTTGCAGTGCAGAATAGGCAGCAGACACCTCCGTGCACCATGTAGCAGCCATTCACACTTACATCTGCTTGGTTTCCATTCACTTTAATGGGAAATGACCTGCAGTACTTCATCATGACCACTAGACCATCCATGGCGCTGTTTATTTCACACTCTCTCTACTGTGAGTGTTTACGACCTGTGACCCAGCAAATTACGGAGTAACAATATCGACTCGATTTTTTTTAGCCAGGGAAACCTCATTAAAGGGATCATGTCATGAGGATTTAGGGCCACACACCATCACTCACCCCTGATTTGATCACTTTCAGGTCTTCTATATCCTGGGATATGCAGCATTTTGAATGCCTTTAAGGAGTCATGGGGGTGGAGTCACTTGAGTATCGTCCCATAGCACATCAGTTACATCATAACTGGGTTCGGGTCAGCTTATTAATATTTATAAGGACTTAGCTGGTGCATTTGCTTTTGCTATGTGTGCAGCTCAGTCGTGCCTGGGGGCCCCCATTAGTGATACAGGTGCACCCCTCGTACTGCTCAGCGAGAGGCCCCGCACCCTAAATAACGTCTTTCTCCGGCGAATGTTTCACCTTCCTGTTTCCAGTAATCCAGTCCTTGATGTCTGATACGATCTAATGCTTCCTACTCCTCTACAAAGCCGCAAAGCGTTTCCAGGTTTCCTCGCCGTCTGACTCTGCGGCTGCCTCGGATTAGCAGCTGGAAGAGAATGAATTGTGGATTTCTTACAAAAGCTGAATGGAGGGAAATGGGGAATGATAGATTTGTGGTCTCGCTGCTCCGTGTGCCGCCTCTTCAGATGAGATGACGCTCCGGGGGCTGAGGCCGCTGTTAGATTTCGCTCAGTTCGGAATTCATCACACAGTGTTGTGTTACGGGTTTTATATTAATCATCTACAGGACTGATTCCTTTAGTGCTAGGTCTTTTATAGGGTTCCCATGTAGCCACCCGCCTGGTTAAAGGGGCAAACCAGAGAACCTATTAGTTGTCAGGGAAGGGTTAAAAACAGCTGTGGTCTCTGACCTGGAAGGATCCAGTCATCCAGTATGACCCCTATTCCCTCCACTTCTGCAATGATGGTAGCCATTTAGTTCGGACTCAATTTAGACCCACCACTAAATTTTCTAGTTATTCTAAACAATTCCAGTACACTCCTATTTTTTTTAAATTAATTAAATTATGGGAGAGTGTTGTGGGCATGCTCTGTGACCTGTGCAGATGGAAGAAGCTAATCTGTAACTATTAGCATCTGTGGGAGAGTGTTGTGGGCATGCTCTGTGACCTGTGCAGGGCATAGAAGGAGCTAATCTGTAACTATTAACGCCCATGGGAGAGTGCTGTGGGCATGCTCTCTGACCAGTTCTGGTGATGGTGTTCTCTCTTTATGTATATGATAACACTGACTGTGAGATGCTGCCGGGAAGTGATCTCTACAGAACAGGAAGTATTATACATTATAAGGCTTAATAGATATCTCAGCAGCTACCTGAAAAATAAAACACACACAAATTAAAAACTTTGTTAGTATCTAGACCATAGGTCACTTTCCGATGACACAGAATGTACAGTGGAAAGTTCCAAGGCAGGAAATGGGAGCAGTGGTCCGGAGCTGCGGACATGGGTGGGGGGCACACGGCGCTCCCCAGGGATCCCCTGCTTTGATCTTTGGGAGGCCATTGGCTTGTTTACGGAGCAGCAGTGTTCGGGGCTCGTGGCTTATCAGTGGTCACAGGTGTGGATACCCCGTTATCTTCTGATAGAAGCCCCAGAGCTGTAAATCATTGCTCGTTTCCTCTGGACGCGGCTACTTTTAGTTTGATTGTTCCCCGTGAATCATAAATACAACATAACAATGACATCTCCTGAGATTCCGGGAAGGAATAGACAAGATTCTCATCTAATTGGGCGGTTATTCTGTCTTTCAGTATTCGGAGCCCTGCACCTGTGCCTGACTATTAATTAAAGGGATTTTCCACTTTAAGCTCATTCCAGCAAATAATGAATATTGTTTATGTAATGAAAAGCTATTCAAATTTCTAATACAGGCAGTCCCCGGGTTACATACAAGATAGGGTCTGGAGGTTTGTTCTTAAGTTGAATTTGTATGTAAGTCGAAACTGTATATTTTATAATTGAAGTTCTAGACAAAAAAATTTCTTTTGTCCCAGTGACAATTGGAGTTTCAAAATTTTTGCTGTAATTGGACCAAGAATTATCAATAAAGCTTCATTACAGACACATTACAGCTGATCATTGCAGTATAGAGTAGAGAAGAAGTAGAGATGGTTCCAAAAGCCAAATCTCTTCTGAAAGGACATCAACTCGTGAACTACATCTGTATTCTCGGAGGGAGGCTAATCTGAAAGTGCTCAGCAGCTTATAATAGTGCGGCGGCTGATATCAGTCACACGTAAGTATGTGAATGTCTCTGGACGGTGTCAGTACTGGAGATAGGGGACATGAGTGGTGACTGTGGGGGGCAGGAGGGGGGCGGGGGGTAAAGATTTGTGTATTGGATCTTAAGTTATGTCTTGGTCTTAGTTGCCTCTGAGAAATGCAACACTGCTTTTAGTTTACTGCCCTCGCCAAGGCATGGTGGCATATAGGTGCTCTTCCTTCACCCGCCACCAGGGGCACATGCCTAGCTGGAGTCTCCCATAGCTGTGCCCCATATGGTGGTGGTAATCACACCCTTACACATAGTATAATGATGATCGGGTGCTCTTAGGACCTTTGGACTACTTGGGTCCCATGGAGTTCACCGAAAGTGCATTGTCCGGCGATCATGCCCTGTGCCGCGATTCACTACAATCGTGCACCCGATATCCTGCATGTGTCGCTTCCCCGCTCAGGTCCCTGGAGTTCACCTTCTTCTTCCTAGTGTATGTAAGTGCTGTATCTTGCGACACAATTTGAATGTTAAATCCCGCGACCAGGCCGAATCAGTCGGATCGTCCGCCGGCACGCTCCCCGATTTCTGACGCATGAGAGCCGGCGCCGCTGCACCAAAATCCGATTGCGTGCAACACAAATCCCGAAAACGGCGAACAGTCCAAGGAAAGTGCAATCCGTGACCCTTAGTAAATAAGCCCCATTCTCTTCCATTCTTCTGATGTATCACTACTATCCCTTCTCTTCCTTGTGGACGCTCCTTGTCCCCCCTCCTAATAGATTGTAGATTTGTCAGGCAGTAATTGTTTCCATGTGAATGTGTCTCCATATATCATCCCATTTTCACTTATAAGGCAGGAACAGGCTGTGGACTCCACAAATCCTGCTCATTACCGTGCGCAAAACTACAAGGGAAGACATTAATAAAACCGCTGCCCCATCCATCTCTTTCATGTGGCAGATGATGCAGTAAGACACCATCAGCTGATTTCCCAAATTTTGTGTGGCCCCTCCATAGAGGCATAAGAGGGTTGGCTGAGCGGGTAGCACTTCTGGCTTGCGGCGCTGGGGTCCTTTGTTCAAATACCACTCTGGACAACATCTGCAAAGAGTTTGTATGTTCTCTCCGTGTTTGCGTGGGTTTCCTCCGGGTCCTCCGTTTTCCTCCCACACTCCAAAAACATACTGGTAGGTTGATTAGATTGTGAGCCCCATTGGGGACAGGGACTAGTTTGGTAAACTCTGTGCATCGCTGTGTAATCTGTGTAATATAAATAAAGAATTATTATCAGCTCCCATCCATCAGCAGTCATGGCCTCCGACTATGACAGACGCATCAGTCTCTTCTTCCAGTGACTGGTGTAATGTCGGATCAGCACTTCCCTGACGGCGTCTCAAGGTTACATAGAAGACGTCTAAACTTAGCGGAGAAGTTTCTATTGATTTTCCGTGTATAGGCAGTAGCGCTCTGTGTGTACGTGTATAGGCAGTAGCACGCGGTGTGTACGTGGGTGTAAATGAGCATCTCCCTGGTGACAGCATCAAGCTGGGTTTATAAGTAGAAAACATTAGGGCGGTAAAAGTCGTCCGAATTCTGGAGCTTTTACCATGAAACTGTAGACTCTGGGGCGCGTTTAGGAGTCAAACTGACTATAGAGGATCTTATCTACTTGTATATCGTATATATGTAATAAGGTCTTGTGTGTCTCCGTGGTTACCCAGTGTAGTCTGATATGGCGGTCAGGGGTTTCTCTGTATTATCTACCTGTTCTTCCTGGGTCTGTAGGGGGTAGACACTACTGGTGTTTTTTTGAAAGCATAGACTTAGAGTATAAATCTTACACACATACCTGTGTGTCTCCATGGTTACAGACTACACACTAACAAACTGTAGTCTGATCCTGCAGGAATATGTTACTCCCTTTTATCATTTTGGTCTACCGCCTGTAGGGGACCATGTGTAGTCTGACCCTGCAGTTGAGTTACTGCCTTTAGGAGGCTGAGACTAGTAATACTTTTTAAGTATTAGTGTTTTACAGTAATTTACTGTGTAATATCTGTGTGTCTCCGTGGTAACAGACTACAAACTAACCATGTGTAGTCTGGTCCTGCAGTGGTGTTACTCCCTCTCATTTTTATGTACTGTTAGTGACTGTAGGGGGTGGACACTACTGATACTTTTTTAAAAACCATAGCGTTAGATCATAAATCTCACATGCAGACCTGTGTGTCTCCGTGGTTACAGACTACAGACTAACCATGTGTAGTCTGATCCTGCAGTTGTGTTACTCCCTTTTGTCTGCCTATTCTTTTACTGCCTGTAGGGTGCTGGAGCTACTAATACCTTTTAAGTATTAGTGATTAAAGTATTTTATTGTGCAGATATGTGCCTCTCCGTGGTAACAGACTACAAACTAAAAATGTGTAGTCTGACACATCATTAATGTGTTAATCCCTATTATCTACTTTCTCTTCTACAGTCTGTAGGGACAAGACACAATTAATACTTTTTAATACTATAGTGTTTGTATAGAGTATATGTCTACCATGCTGACCTGTGTGTCACCGTGGTTACAGACTACAAACAAACCAAGCGTAGTCTGATCCCGAAGTGATGACATCATAGTGCAGGGGCTGATCCGAGGTGTAATCCAGGACTCGTTCTGGGGATGGGGAGCGGGGTGACACTTGCTTGACCCCCTTTTCCCCCCGTAAATGATGTGAATGTTTTTCATTCTTTCCTATTTTCCGTTCTAGGAAAGTCTGAGTTTCTGGAAGCAACGACCTGTTCCTTAACGTAAACTCGGCTTTATGACAGGACCAGATGTAAGAGGGTAACACTTCATACACGTCTGCGCCCCACAGAATCTGTCATTAAGTTTAAAAGGCTCAGACAGGAAATATTTCCCTAGAATTACAGAGCGGAGTGACCCAGAAGGAAGGGATTGGTGTAGTGTATATAAACCAGGGGCACTACTCCTAGACCCAGGCACCGCGGATCAGACGAGTCAGGCTGTGAGGCTGGAGGCAGAACATCATTTCACATGTTCATATATTGGACTTTATATGACTTATATCAGGGGGGGGTCAAACTCATTTCCCCCCAGGGTCACATCAGCCTTGTGGTTGCCTTAAAGGGGCCAATTATCATTTTGTTACTGTATAAATGTATCTACTTAATAGCCCACATTCATTAAAGCGTTTGCGCCCGTTTTCTGTTCGACTTTACACAGAAAAGAACGTGCAAACTGCTTGCGCATGTATTTATAAAGTGTCTGCGCCAGTTTTGTGTCGCTCCTGCTCTGTGTCCGTCAAGACAGAAAATTCTGCACATAAAGGGGCATTCCGGTGCCGAATCGGAACGTGCGACACATTTATCATGGAATTGTGTTGCACACTCTGGGGGTCATTTACTAAGGGCCCGAATCGCGTTTTCCCGACGTGTTACCCGAATATTTCCGATTTGCGCCGATTGTACCTGAATTGCCCCGGGATTGTGTCGCACGCGATCGGATTGTGGCGCATCGGCGCCGGCATGCGCGCGACGGAAATCGGGGGGCGTGGCCGAACGAAAACCCGACGTATTCGGAAAAACCGCCGCATTTAAAACCCGAAAAAGTGTCGCTTGGTGACCGCTTATCTTCACCTGGTCCGAGGTGGTGCATTCCGGCGCGTGGAGATGATTTTCAGCGCAGCAGCGCCACCTGGTGGACGGCGGAGGAACTACCTTCTTAAATCCCGGCCGGACCCGAATCCAGAGCAGAGAACGCGCCGCTGGATCGCGAATGGGCCGGGTAAGTAAATTTGCCCCTCTATGTTAAAGGTGCACCAATAAAAAAAAGTTGGTGCACTCTGTCGGAGCAGTGCAGGGGGCGCCAGATTCATGAAGAACGTGCAACACAATTCCGGAATCTGGCGCCCCCTTCAGACTACACAGCCAAACTGCGCATAGTACAGATTGCACTGTTTTTAGTAAATGTTCCCCATTGTTAAATGAGCTGAGACACCGCCATGGCAAGGATGTGCCCCCCACAAGGATGTGCCCCCCACAAGGATGTGCCCCCCACAGCAGCCAATAGTCATAGTGCCCCCATAGCAGCTGGCAGCCTGAGTGCCCCCATAGGAGTCTCCGGCTAGCACTCGCTACCCCTTCCCCAATGTATATCCCGCTGTGGAAAAAATTAACTCACCTTTCCACACTCCCCAAAAATACAGCAGACTTTACTCCTTGGGCAGCGGCTCTGAAGCCGGCAGACATCATCTCGTCTGCCGGTTTCAATGCCGACACTTGCAGCCACTGCACACAGGAGTTAAGAAGAAGCCTGATGCTTCTTATAGGGAGTGGGGAAAGGTGAGTATTGGAGTGTCGTTTTGTGGCGCGGCTGCACTAGTCATCATGCAACACAAATTTCTGCACTGAAGGGGGCGCTCCAGTGCTAAGCCGGACTGCGCGCCAGATTTAATATGCAAAGTGAGACAGAAATGTGTCGCACGCCCCATGTTAAAGGTGCACCAGAAAAAAGTGCTTAACTCTGTCAGGTCAGTTTAGGGAGCGTCAGATTCATGAAGAATGGGCACCAGAAATCCTGAATCTGCGCCCCCTGCACACTACACAGGACATTGCACATAGTACACACTGCACTGTTCTTGGTAAATGTGCCCCATTGTATTGGATCTTAATCTACGGCTCACATTCCCAATTGTGATTCAACAGCCTGTGTCTCTAATTTGTAGATCACAGAACCACAAGCCTGATGAGGTTGCGAAGATAAACTTCTCTTCTTTAATGTGATATCAGACCCATATTTCTAGCTGCTATGGAACCCAAGATATAGGCTTCTTAACAGACACTCCTCCTCCAGCCTCTGAGCCTGACTCATCTCAAACAAATATGACTCTTCTCTGCTCATTGTTACATGACTTTTTACCTACCCGAGGATAGTAGTTTAATGGGTAATGGGTAAAAAGGATAGTAGTTTAATGGGTAAAAAGTGGATTAAAAGTAAGTGTCAGGTTCTTTTTAAGAACAGCCCAGATGAAGCAGAATTTGGTGCTGTAGGATCCAAACTGATTCCAGTAATTTCTGACTCTGGGTACTTCCCTGTGGCCTATACGGGGTTAATAATGGCTGCCTGGTTCCATCATGTGCATCTTTTTCATACGTTCATTTCCTCGGCTCTTGGCGTATATCTCGGGGCTGTGCGCTCTCCATCATTCCTGGCTATTTTTATCTTCTTATCACAGTTATTTCCTCCAGCGAGTAGTTTCCTGGCGCAGGAGCGGGGCTGCAGGGGTCGCGCAGCGTTCTGTGCCGAGCAGGTGCCGAGCCTGTAATCATTTACCGGAGAAGTCAGCCGTGAGTCCTCCATCAGAGACGTGACCGGTGGGGGGCCATTATATAGAGGGAGGATGGGGACGACATATAGCAAGATTTACATGAAATCCGTAACAGAACATAGATATGGAACGTTATTCAGGTTGTTATTATGTATCCATGGAATTCCTGCTGCAAAGTGCAAAGGTCGTGATCACTTGTGTCTCCGGAGCTTACAATCTAATGCTGCACATTTACAGCAGAGAAGTCAATTCTACTCCCTGGAAACTTAAAGGGATTTCTCAACCTTAAACATATCAATGCTCTATTAAGAGATTTTTTGGGGTGCGACACTATGTGACCCCACCGATAAACTATTTGCAGTGCAGAATAGGCAGCAGACACCTCCGTGCACCATGTAGCAGCCATTCACACTTACATCTGCTTGGTTTCCATTCACTTTAATGGGAAATGACCTGCAGTACTTCATCATGACCACTAGACCATCCATGGCGCTGTTTATTTCACACTCTCTCTACTGTGAGTGTTTACGACCTGTGACCCAGCAAATTACGGAGTAACAATATCGACTCGATTTTTTTTAGCCAGGGAAACCTCATTAAAGGGATCATGTCATGAGGATTTAGGGCCACACACCATCACTCACCCCTGATTTGATCACTTTCAGGTCTTCTATATCCTGGGATATGCAGCATTTTGAATGCCTTTAAGGAGTCATGGGGGTGGAGTCACTTGAGTATCGTCCCATAGCACATCAGTTACATCATAACTGGGTTCGGGTCAGCTTATTAATATTTATAAGGACTTAGCTGGTGCATTTGCTTTTGCTATGTGTGCAGCTCAGTCGTGCCTGGGGGCCCCCATTAGTGATACAGGTGCACCCCTCGTACTGCTCAGCGAGAGGCCCCGCACCCTAAATAACGTCTTTCTCCGGCGAATGTTTCACCTTCCTGTTTCCAGTAATCCAGTCCTTGATGTCTGATACGATCTAATGCTTCCTACTCCTCTACAAAGCCGCAAAGCGTTTCCAGGTTTCCTCGCCGTCTGACTCTGCGGCTGCCTCGGATTAGCAGCTGGAAGAGAATGAATTGTGGATTTCTTACAAAAGCTGAATGGAGGGAAATGGGGAATGATAGATTTGTGGTCTCGCTGCTCCGTGTGCCGCCTCTTCAGATGAGATGACGCTCCGGGGGCTGAGGCCGCTGTTAGATTTCGCTCAGTTCGGAATTCATCACACAGTGTTGTGTTACGGGTTTTATATTAATCATCTACAGGACTGATTCCTTTAGTGCTAGGTCTTTTATAGGGTTCCCATGTAGCCACCCGCCTGGTTAAAGGGGCAAACCAGAGAACCTATTAGTTGTCAGGGAAGGGTTAAAAACAGCTGTGGTCTCTGACCTGGAAGGATCCAGTCATCCAGTATGACCCCTATTCCCTCCACTTCTGCAATGATGGTAGCCATTTAGTTCGGACTCAATTTAGACCCACCACTAAATTTTCTAGTTATTCTAAACAATTCCAGTACACTCCTATTTTTTTTAAATTAATTAAATTATGGGAGAGTGTTGTGGGCATGCTCTGTGACCTGTGCAGATGGAAGAAGCTAATCTGTAACTATTAGCATCTGTGGGAGAGTGTTGTGGGCATGCTCTGTGACCTGTGCAGGGCATAGAAGGAGCTAATCTGTAACTATTAACGCCCATGGGAGAGTGCTGTGGGCATGCTCTCTGACCAGTTCTGGTGATGGTGTTCTCTCTTTATGTATATGATAACACTGACTGTGAGATGCTGCCGGGAAGTGATCTCTACAGAACAGGAAGTATTATACATTATAAGGCTTAATAGATATCTCAGCAGCTACCTGAAAAATAAAACACACACAAATTAAAAACTTTGTTAGTATCTAGACCATAGGTCACTTTCCGATGACACAGAATGTACAGTGGAAAGTTCCAAGGCAGGAAATGGGAGCAGTGGTCCGGAGCTGCGGACATGGGTGGGGGGCACACGGCGCTCCCCAGGGATCCCCTGCTTTGATCTTTGGGAGGCCATTGGCTTGTTTACGGAGCAGCAGTGTTCGGGGCTCGTGGCTTATCAGTGGTCACAGGTGTGGATACCCCGTTATCTTCTGATAGAAGCCCCAGAGCTGTAAATCATTGCTCGTTTCCTCTGGACGCGGCTACTTTTAGTTTGATTGTTCCCCGTGAATCATAAATACAACATAACAATGACATCTCCTGAGATTCCGGGAAGGAATAGACAAGATTCTCATCTAATTGGGCGGTTATTCTGTCTTTCAGTATTCGGAGCCCTGCACCTGTGCCTGACGTGGGTAACAAATTTCACTTCTCCGTCACATTAGTTATTATTCCATGCCATGCCATTCCCCATCTGGAAAAAAATTCCAAATGTGGAAAAATTGGAAAAAAATCACGTTTGCGTCACTTTCTTGTGGGCTCAGTTTTGACGATTTTCACCCTGCGGTCCAAATAACACGTCTACTTTATTTTTTGGCCTGGTCCGATCAGGGTGATAACAAATTATACAGGTTTTATTGCGTTTTAACACATTTTCAAAAGTTAAACGATTGTGTACGAAAAATAAAAATACATTTTCTAATAACTTTTTCATACTTTGGTGCACGGAGCTGTATTAGGTGTCATTTCTTGCAAAATGAGCCAACGTTTTCATTGCTACCATTTTGAGGTCTGTGCAACATTTTGTTCACTTTTTGTTCTATTTTATATGTGATGTAAAAAGGTGTAAAAGTCGCGTTTTGGACATTTGGTCACTATTTTCCGTTATGTGGTTCAACGCCGGCAATAACCATTTTTATATTTTTGATAGATCGGGCATTTTGAGACGTAGTGATACCTATTGTGTTTGTGACTTTTACGGTTTACAGGCAGTCCCCGGGTTACATACAAGATAGGGTCCGGAGGTTTGTTCTTAAGTTGAATTTGTATGTAAGTCGAAACTGTATATTTTATAATTGAAGTTCTAGACAAAATTTTTTCTTTTGCCCCAGTGACAATTGTTGTAGTTCTAGTACTGTACTAGTAGTAGTAGCAGTTGCAGTTCTAGTACTGTAGTAGTAGTTGTAGTTCTAGTACTGTACTAGTAGTAGTAGCAGTTGCAGTTCTAGTACTGTACTAGTAGTAGTAGCAGTTGTGGTAGATGGTGTTGTTGCATTGTCTTCATTTGTCCCCCTTATCTTCCAGTCAGTATCACGGGAAATATCACAGATGGAAAGAGACATCTGATCAAGTGAAGGAAGGATCACACAATCTCAAAACTATTTCTGCTAAGTCCTTGGGAGAAAAGAAAATAAAAATAGAAAAAATTGTGAATGATGTTGCACTATTGTAATTATTTCAACAACTAACACCTTTGAATACCTGCTGGAAAATCCTCATCACACTTGTTGCTGGTCAGAGATTGGCTTATGGAAATAACACTGGGCCCAGTGCCTTAAGAGAGAATCACATCCTACATTACCTGCCTTGGAGAGTGGCATCACACATTATATACTGTGACATCAGAGAGCGCTGCCACACATGGTGCCTGAGCCCCACAGTACATGATCCCTTCCAAGTCATGGGTTGTTGCCATGAGCAGAGCTTGAAGAGCGTACATAAAAATGTACGAGAAACAGGATCAATTCTAAGGAGAAAAAATTAAATGCTCATTACAAATAAAAAGAATTCAATCTATGAGACCAACTGCTAAGGGAGCATCTACAATAAAGTCCAGCAGAAGTAAATATAGAGCTAATAGAACAATATGTCCCTCCAGCGAAAATACTACACATATAATTATATACCTGAAATGTATATACTACAAATCTAGCTCTGCAATGAATAGACTGCACACATAAATATAGTCCAGCAGTGAATATACCAGATGCCAATGACATAGAAATATTTACCAGGAATACATAGACAACATCCTGCACAGATAAATATATACCAAAAAGGAATATGCTACAAGCATAAATATATATCAGCAGTAAATAACCACTGATAAATATATACCAGCTGTAAATATACTGCACATCTGGGCTGCAATTGGGCACTGGCATCAATTACTGTTCAAATTAGGTCACTGCTGTTTTCTTGTCTGTGTTGGCCTGGTCCATCCCAGTCTACTTCCTGTACTCTCCTTATAGTAGGAAGTCTTTTTCCATCAGGTAGCCAGTGTTGCAACTTCCCTCGGCTGTGACTGAAGAATTTGTGATCCTGGTAACTGTGGCCTCTGGAGAACATCTCCACACATAATGAGCAGCGGCTGGCTTTCTCACATACTACCAAGAAATAACACCAAGGCTCTTCTTCCATGATTGCTCAGTTTGGTTGGACGGCCAGGTTAAGGAAGAGTTGAGGTCATCCCAAACTTCTTCCACTAAGGGATTATGGAGACAACTGTGCTCTTAGTAAGTTTGAGTGCTGTAAAAATTCTGAAAAAATTAGCTCCTTGGTCAGTTCCTTAGAAGTCCTGATTCTCATGTGCTCTGACATGCAATGTGCATGTCCAATCTTTTTAATTAAACAGAGCTGGACTCCAATGAAAGAGTAAATCCATCTCATGGTGGATCAGAAGGAAATGTTTATTTATTGTTTCATAAATTAGCATAATGTCTACATTTCAGTGGTCCAGTGAATTCATGAGGGGCGGTCCGAGGAGCTCCCCTCTCCTTAGCTTCTCCCCCGGACTACCCCTACCACACCTTATGCCAGCGGTGACTGCCAGGCTCAAGCTGTTGGCACCGCCTCCTCAGACCGCTCCCTCATGAATACCCTGGACCGCTGAAGCTTGGTCTATGTAGTGCAGTGTTTGTCAGCTTTTTCTTTTTTTTTTTTGTGTTCCTATAAAGCTAGTGATTTAACACTGCTATTACTGGGGTAGGGCTAGGTAAGGATTATTGCGGGTGACATGTCCCGTTAATGAGAAAAAAAAGAGGAACTCTTATGATCTTACCAATTGGCTTCAATGAAGCAGAGAGTGAAAATTTCAACGGTTTGAATAATTTCCGTACCCACTGTAGGTAGCCCAGCACAGGTGCAGGAGTACAGGTCATGGTCCAAGTTTCCTGAATAGAACTGAAAGTTAGTTTGCATACAGTTGGGAGTTACACATATATCATGATACATAATACCGTAGACAAGACACATAGGGGGTCATTTACTAAGGGCCCGATTTGCGTTTTCCTGTCGTGTTACCTGAATATTTCCGATTTGCGCCAATTTTCCCTGTATTGCCCCGGGATTTTGGCACACGCAATCAGATTGTGGCGCATTGGCGCTGGCATGCACGCGACGGAAATCGGGGGGCGTGGCCAAACGAAAACCTGACGGATTCAGAAAAACTACCGCATTTAAAAAAAAAAGCACTTACCTTCCGGAATAGGCCGGTGAACTTCAGTGCATTCCGGTGGACCTCGGCGGACTTCAGCGCAGCAGCACCACCTGGTGGACATCGGAGGAACTACCTTAGTGAATCCCGGCCGGACCCGAATCCACCGCAGAGAACGCGCCGCTTGATCGCCAATGGACCGGGTAAGTAAATCTGCCCCACTATATGGTTATGTTATATAGAATTGTTTCCCCTAAATGTCCCATAACCTCACACTCAGAAATACTCAGTCAGGTGTGAATAACCCCATTGCTTATTAGATAATACTTTTTATCAACTGCATATCTTAAAATTATGCAAAGTATGTCAATCTAGTTTTGCGACTGATTTGCGATTTGGTGCAAATGTTCGTTTAGACGCATGTTGTTTTGGCGCAAAATGAATCCAGTCACCCCTTGTAGTAGAAATAGGAAAAAAAACTCTACCAAAGTTATCAAGACTGATTGCTCCTTAGAGGGAAATGTGCGCCAAAAAACTAAAATATGTAAAGCTAGTTGTCACCCTAATGTATAGGAAAATATCCTGACAATAGACGTTGCTGTTTACATTTATTGGTGTCTTAATAAAAATGTAATTGAAAATAAAGGGGAGGATAAAATTAAAAATTATAAAATTAAATTAATATATGGGTTCATGGGGGGGGGGCAGTAGCCACATGAAGAGGGCACTATACTATATGGGGCCATTAAAGTCAATATTATACTATGTTTGGGGCTGGGACTAGGAACGAGGCAATAGGCAGGGTTTATGAAAATTGGGAGGGACATTTGGTCGCTCTTTCTCCAGCCTAAAAGCTGAGATTGAAGCACAGATGTTCCAGGTGATGTCCACATAGATCCAGGGGAGCCAAGAAAATACAAAGACGTCAATATCCTCTCCTCTTCTTTCCTCTTATATCACTAGAGACTATTATATATGAGATGATAAAAGAATATTGTATTCTACACAATGTCCCTCATTGTATCCCTGGGATCTGCTTCCCTATAAATGACAGGACACATGGGGCATCACATTGTGGAACTTTCTGATTGTCAAACCTTTGCTGACTCCTGAGATCTTGTGAGTTACTATCTCTGTAATTAGACAATGGGGCGGGTGGATATTACACCGGTTGTAGCCTGCAGACATGTCCTGTCCTTATTATCTTTATTTCAAAATTACATAATTGTAGACAAATATTTACCTTTACATTTATCCAACAAGATGTAACAGCTCCATTATAACAATTCACTTTGTATACTATTCCATTTTGCTGCATCCATTAGATCTTTCATCCTATGGCTGTAGTTTCACACTTTCTTAATATCTTATTTGGGATCTTATATTTTAGCCTCATATAATCCCTGAACTTCGAAAAGACAGATCTATCTCTAGGCAATGAGTGCTTTGTTTTTCATATGTCTGTGTCTTTTCATCTGACATCTTCCCGTCCCCTTCCAGTTTTTGGCATGTAAGATGAAAAAAGAAGGTTCCT
This sequence comes from Engystomops pustulosus, assembly GCA_019512145.1. Classification (NCBI taxonomy): domain Eukaryota; kingdom Metazoa; phylum Chordata; class Amphibia; order Anura; family Leptodactylidae; genus Engystomops; species Engystomops pustulosus. The sequence goes on along the minus strand of CM033647.1, from coordinate 158,453,822 downwards.
GGTTCAGCTTGGGTTGAGCTGCAATACCAGACTCAGCCCATGAAAAAAGGTGGTGCCCTTATACATGACTGACCCAAGGTGGACCTAGTCCTCCAGTAGTAACACTACACTGACCCTGTATTAGCACAATCTAGTTCTAATATAACGAGAATCAGGCAGAATACACAAACTGACCCCTATTTATGTCACACGTGTGGGTGTCCGTCACATACACCCTATAATTGTAGGCAGATGATTGAACATGTTTCAGGATTGATGATGCATCTCTGTCACTGTATGTATCGTCTGTTTTTCAGGATTGAGGACTTGCTCCAGGATGGATTTGCTGAGACGTCTCCCTGTGATCGTGGCAGGTACATGTTATATAGAAGTAGTAGCTGGTAGGATTGCACATAGTGTCCTATCTGCAGGCAGCATGTTATAGAGCAGGAGGAGCTGAGCAGATTGTACATAGTGTCCTATCTGCAGGCAGCATGTTATAGAGCAGGAGGAGATGAGCAGAATGTACATAGTGTCCTATCTGCAGGCAGCATGTTATAGAGCAGGAGAAGCGGAGCACATTGTACATAGTGTCCTATCTGTAGGCAGAATGTTATAGAGCAGGAGGAGCTGAGAAGATTGTTCATTGTGTCCTATCTGCAGGCAGAATGTTATAGAGCAGGAGGAGCTGAGAAGATTGTTCATTGTGTCCTATTTGCTGGCAGCATGTTATAGAGCAGGAGGAGCTAAGCAGATTGTACATAGTGTCCTATCTGTAGGCAGAATGTTATAGAGCAGGAGGATCAGATTGTACATATTTTCCTATCTGCAAGCAGCCTGTTATAGAGCAGGAGGATTTGAGCAAATTTATATATAGTGTTTCAGTACAATTCATTACAAGGAGTCATTTAATCAATAATATCCTTGCTCCATTGCTTAGGAGTCCACTTGCCCTACACATGATTGACATATATCTCTATATGATACACAATGTCATATGTCATTAACCGATTAGGACTGCCCACTTCCTTTTTAATCCAGTAGAAAAAAGGTAAAATTTGATACTTAAAAAGACAGACCAAATATATCACCCCCCCCAAAAAAAAAGTTCTATTATTGAAGTTACTCTCCAGATTTATAACTTTTCTTTGCTGTAACACATCGAAAGTCCAAAAATCAGACCATTGGGTTTATAATGCTCTTATGTGTCACCATGGTTACAGACTACAGAAAACCTTGTGTAGTCTGCTCATAATACCTTTACTAACCTCCTTGTCATCTACAGTTCTTCATTATCGGAGCTTCTATATACCGGGAGTTATTGTTGCACCTCAAGAAGATCTAGAAATAATAGGTAGGACATTTGGCTCTACTTCTGTGCTCTCCAACATTTTACACATCACAATTACTTGTGGTTCAAAAAAATCTCAAAGAAGAATTAAATTGCAGAAAGTAAAGTATTGTGATGAATAATGTAACCAGTGAGAGAGACAAACAGGAAGTGATTGTGTACACTGCAGCACCTCCGCAGGTGAGATGAAGCATTACACAGTTCTCATGGGAAGCGATGGTCTGGTCATACTATGCAGACCTGTGGGGGCTATATCAGTGACGCACTGTTTTGGTTGCCCATACAGGAGTAATTCCCTTCTCAGCCTTGTCTCATGGTCGTGCAAACAGTCAACATGTTTGTTCTTTGAAATCCTTAGCATAACAGTTGTCGGGTCTATAATAATATAACAATATTCTATAAAGAATGACATTGGAATATCTCTTTTTAAAGATGAAGGTCTAACATGTAGGTAGAGAATCCAACAGGACGCAGATATTTGTGTAGAGGCTGATAAGAGTCACTGGCTGCCATTCAAATGGAAAGAAACTAACCTGTAGTAACGTGGTCTGACCACTAGGTAGAGAGCAGAGCTATTTGTGTATCAGCTGCTGAGAATGGATGATCTGTGGGGTTGCTGTGTTATTAATATTTCTATACACCCCCCAAAAAAAAAAGTATAAATAAAAGTAATTTGCCCTTTTATTACTGCCTGGAGCTGTTAAGGGTATGAATAAGGGCACACAATTTGTTTAAGTTGCCAGAAAACATCAGCCAGTATGGATAACAATACCAACCTGTTAGTTTTTTAACATATATTAAATTAGTCAAAAATTTTTAATTGTGGTACTGCGATCCTGCACCATTTTTTTCAAACAAGGCGTTGGGTTAGCAGCATATTGCAGCAAACACCCACCGCTAACAGCCAAGATCGCAGGTGTTAAGCCCTTGATAGCCACTGGCCGTGCCACCAGCAGCATGTGGTCCGGGAGTTGTCATCGTACTTTTGATTGTCTCTTCCCATGATGTCATTGGTGAGCAACAATCAGATGCCACTCAAGCATTTTCGGCAGATGATCTTTTGCATTGGGACACATTTACTCACCTGTCCGAGGAGTTCACAGAAAGTGCATTGTCCGTGTATAATGCGCTGTGCGAGGAGTCACTAAGATCGTGCGCCAGATATCCTGCATGTGTCGCTTCCCAACTCAGGTTCGACAGAGTTCACCTTCTTCTTCCTGGTGCATGTAAGTGCATGATCTTGTGACATAATTTGAATGTTAAATCCCGCGCTCAGTCCGAATCAGTTGGATCATCCAATGGCCACGCCCCCGATCTCTTTCACATGAAAGCCGGCGCAGCTGCGTCAAAATCCGTCCGTGTGCGACACAATTCCGTTTTTAAATTCCGTGGTTTGTCCGAATCTGGCCCGCCCCCGATCTCTTTCGCGTGCAAGACGGCGCCGATATGCCACAATCCGATCATGTGCACTAAAAACCCGGGGCAATTCAGCGCAACACGGAAATAATCGCGAAACCTGACGTTCGCGAAAAGTGCGGTGTTCGGACCCTTAGCAAATGAGCCCCACTGTTTGCAGTGCAATGTATTCAAACCCAATAAAACCTGCATCGATTTGGGATCCATGTGATCGTACCAAACCAAAGAATAAAGTAGATGTTTCATTTGTAGCTCACAGTTACAGCCATACAAACCGATCTTACAAGAAAATGGTGCATTTGCGGTTTTTGCCAATTTCACCACATTTGGAATTTTTTTCCAGCTTCCCAGTACACGAACTGGAATAATGAATACAGGAAGGTTACATAGGTTCATTGTTAAGTCGAATTTGTATGTAAGTTGAAACTTTAATTGTCAATCCAGACAAAATTTATTTTTGCCCCAGTGACAATTGAAGTTTAAAATTATTTTGCTGTAATGGGACCAAGGATTATCAATAAAGCTTCATTACAGACACATTACAGCTGATCATTGCAGTCTGGGACTAAAGTAACATCCAGAGAGGTCACTAGTGGTCACAGGGGGCAGAGGGGTCCGTCTTTAACTAGGGGTTGTCTGTAAGTAGGGTGTTCTTAGGTAGGGGGCCTCCAGTACATCACTAAGAAGTGTAATTTTGTTACACAGAAAATACACTTATTTATCTACTCATTTATTTCTAGATCCAGAATTCCCGTGTGAGCTTTATACGGAAAAGAATTGTGTCAAATTCTGTGGATTTCCAAATTTTGCCCTGACTTGGAAATTAGAGATATATTTTTAAGAATCCTCTCAGATCCATTACTAGATTCCACTTCCAAATGCATTTGTGCTGCACTCCAGTTGAGGTCCAGGTGTGTTCCTATCGAATGCTTTGGTTCGGACGACCCGACTTTTAAAGATCTGTGAAAGGAGCTATGTCCACTCACTAAGTAAAGCTGGATAGTCATGAAATGGCAAAGCAGCCTATGAGACAATAAAATATAAGGCGTATAAGAGAAATTTTTACAATTGTGTCATTTCCTACCGCTGTCTTCCTGTAGGCAGGGGTGTACCAAGCCTGTCTGCTGCCTGAGGCGAGCCATAGAGAGACGCCCCCCCGCGCCATATATGTGATATATCAGGGAGTGTCAGGACCAGATCCATCATATTGGTTTGGTGTAAAAATAAAGCAATACAAAATGCATACAGTGTACCGCCATGTAGTATAAAATGCATACAGCATGCCGCATAGTATAAAATGCATGCACCATACTGCCATGTAGTATATAATGCACACAGCGTATCACCATGTAATATAAAATGCATGCAGCGTACCACCAAGTAGTATAAAATAGATACAGAATACCACCATGTAGTACAAATGCTGCATATACATACAGCATATATACACATTAACAAACAGTAGATACAGCATATACACACACAAACATATATAATCACATACATATAAACATATTACATATATATACACATATTACACATATATATACACATATTACACATATATATACACATATTACACATATACATATATTACATATATACACATATTACACATATTACACACACACATATATATATATATACACACACATATTACACATATATATACACACACATATTACACATATATATATACACACACACACATATATATATATATATATATATCTGTAACTATTAGCATCTGTGGGAGAGTGTTGTGGGCATGCTCTGAGACCTGCAGAGGGCGTGGAAGAAGTTAATCTGTAACTATTGCATATTAATGTATATGGGAGAGTGTTGTGGGCGTACTCTGTGAGCTGTGCAGGTGGAAGAAGCTAATCTGTAACTATTGCATATTAAGGTATGTGGGAGAGTGTTGTGGGCATGCTCTGTTACTTTTGCAGGGCGTGGAAGAAGCTAATCTGTAACTATTGCATATTAAGGTATATGGGAGAGTGTTGTGGGCATGCTCTGTTACTTTTGCAGGACGTGGAAGAAGCTAATCTGTAACTATTGCATATTAAGGTATGTGGGAGAGTGTTGTGGGCATGCTCTGTTACTTTTGCAGGGCGTGGAAGAAGCTAATCTGTAACTATTGCATATTAAGGTATGTGGGAGAGTGTTGTGGGCATGCTCTGTTACTTTTGCAGGGCGTGGAAGAAGCTAAT